>JASDQU010013154.1:80922-100805 GCA_032191745.1 Picea mariana
TTTTTTTGTTTTATTTATTTATTATATTTTATTTTCTATTCTTTTCATTTTTATAATTTTTGTTTTAATTTTTTTTATTTAATTTTTATTTAATGTTTTATATATGTTTTTTAATTAATGTTTTTATATTATTTATTATATGTTTTATTAAATGGGTTTTATATTAATTAATGTTTAATGTTTTTTTTTATTTCAATGCTTAACACTAACCTAAATTAACCTAAACACTAACTTAATTATTAGTTAATCAATTAATTATTAATTAGTCTAACCTATTGTAACTATACTAAATTTTATTACTAACATTATTAACCTATTGATTTTTCTTTTAGCCTAAGTTTGTTTATTCATGCAAGGATGATTGGCGGGCGAGATATAGCCAATGGGACAAATAGACAAGGGAGTGAGGGTGTGGAGGTGGACGAAGGTTGCAACAGGGTAATGAAGGATCGGGCGAAACAGATGGGGGGGGGAAATGGAATCAACCGAGCCAGATGTCTTCATCGCGGGGGAAACACCAAATAGGTAGCTGAAGAGTCAAGTTACCTATGATGATAGGACCCCAACACAGTCATCGGAAATATAATTTAGAAGATATTATATTTGAAATCTCATAATTTTGATTAGTGTATGAGTGTTCATAAATCGGGGGCAAAGAAGGACCTATATCTTAAATAATGAAAATTTTACAATATGCATAATTCTAATAATAATTGTTGCATGCACATTTTTTCATAATTAAAGGTATATACAAAACATAATTGGCTCCTATAAAAGGACCATAGATATGGAAGATGCCCATAGATCTTACCGCCATGAGGATGAAATATGAGGTTAACATATAATCCTGGGAAATGAAGAGACTGAGTCCAATGGACATAGAAGTAGGGTGAAGCATGTAGAGATATTTGAGACCATCAGAAGGTTTTATAAAGAAGTGTAGAGACACAAAGAAGACAATGAAAGGTTAATAAAATCTATGGAGGAGTATAATCAAATTATTACTCAACTGCTACATAGTCTAAATATCTTGCAAAGATAAATCAATAAATATTCTAGCACAAAAAAGAAACCAATGAAACACAAGCAACAACATCCAAATATCATGATAGGAGGGAAAACCACAAGAGACCTAGGAACTCAAGGAGTGCTAGTAGACATCATCATTCACCAGGACGCTCAATCAGAAGAGCACGTGAAGGTTTTGAGTGAGAGAGGAGCCCAAGTGTGTCCCTTGTCAGACATCACAGGAGGAGGCCTAAGACAAATATTTTATAATGAGATATTAGGAATTTGAAGCCACCACCCTTTGATGGAGAGCATAGGAAGGGAGAATATGTTGAAGCCTAGTTGCTGGGCATGAGAAAATATTTCCAACTGCATAATTATTCATCAAACCTGGAAGCAAGGATTACCATATATCATGTTTAGGGGAAGGATTCTATGTGGCAGGACCAACTAAAGAAGGTCAAGCATATTGATGAAAATATAGTTCCTTGGAAGTAATTTAAGAATATTTCCAGCAGAAGTACATGTCGGAGCATTACTGTGAATTCTTTGAGCTCAAGCTAGGAAAAATAATTATGGAGGACTATGAGAGTAAATTCCTCAATATTATGAGGTACGTGGACTTCATCAAGGACGAGAAGGTGAAAACACAGAGGTTCTTGAGTGGCATTCCATCATCTTACAAAAATAAAATCCAATTTGATGAGCTTAAGACTTTGGAATAATCCATGAGAAAGGCTAAGTATATGAATGAGAAAAACAAGTGAAGGCCAGTTTTTCAAAAATCCTAGGATGATAAGAAGAGAGAAAGTATGGATCAAAGAAAGAAAGGGTTCAAGCAGCCTTTGATTAGGAACAAATTCCAAGCATATAAACAAGGACAACTATCACAAGGCGAACATAAAATGATAGATTATTTGGGGAAGAGGTGTACAACAACCCACAAAGTGTCGAGGATGTCAAGAAGACCACTTGTATAAAGATTGTTTTCACAAAAGAGATAGGATGAGGACTATGCACAACATAAAAGAATATGATATAGTGGAGGACACGTGCATGAGCATGCCAAGGATTTATGCATCCTTGAACAACAAACAAGAATATTATTGATCCCACATGTTTGAGAAAGAAGGTAAGATTGATAATCAACCCATAGCTATTTTGATTGATTCTAGAGCTATTCATAGCTATATAGAACCAAATATAGTTGAAATGTTTAAATTGAAGAGATGTAAGCATGAAAATTCTTGGTTGGTTTAGCTAGCCACTAGAACGAAGAGGAAAATCAATGAACTTGTCAAGGATTTTCCAATGAACATGAATGGAGTCAACACTAAGGTATATTTGAACATCATTCCACTTGGGTCATGTGATTTCCTAATTGGTATGGATTGGTTGGACACAAATTGTGTTGTCCTAGATTTCTACAACAAGTATTTCACGTACATTGATGAGGAAGGGAATTCAAGGACGATGCAAGGTATTCCAAGACCTATATTCATCAGAAAGATTTCAGCATTACAACCAAAAATAAGTTTTAGAAAAAGGTGTCATATATATGCAACCCATATGGAAGATCCAACAAATCATAAGGAGAAAAATATAGAAGATTATCTAGTGTTGAAGTAATATGAAGATGTGTTTTGGGAATTGCTAGGATTTCCACCAAAGAGAGATATTGAATTGTCTATTAAATTAATGCTTGGACCTTCCCTAGCATCCAAAAATACCTATAGAATGAGCAGACCAGAGATGAAAGAGTTGCAGATGTATTTAGAAGAATTGTTGAATAATGGGTACATACACCTGAGTATCTCACCTTGGAGTCCCTTATTTTCTTTTGTGAAGAAAAAGGACGGAACTCTGAGGTCGTGTATTGAATCCAAACAACTTAATAAAGTTACTATAAGGAAAATTACCCTCTACCATGGATTGATGGTTTTTTTTATCAACTAAAAGGAGAGAATATATTTTCCAAGATTGACATGAGGTCAGGTTACCATAAGATGAGAATCATAGAAGAGGACACCAACAAGACAACATTCCAGATAAGGTATGGCAATTATGAGTTTTTTGTGGTTCCATTTGTCCTGAAAAATGAACCAAGTACTTTTATGTGTCTAACGAATGGATATTACCTGGAAAATTTTTTCATTGTCTTCTTGAATAATATTATTATCTACTCCAAGATAGAGGAGGAGCATGAGAAACATTTGAAGATGGTTCTACAAGTGTTGAGAGAGAAACAATTGTATTCCAAGTTAAGTAAGATCACTATATATCAAAGGAAAATCCATTATTTGAGCCACATTGTCTCATAGGATAGAATAGTGGTGTACCCTAAGAAGATTGAGGCAATCAAAGGGTGGCCTAGACCAAAGAATGTTTTAGAAGTGAATATCCTTTATTGGACTAGCTATATACTATAGAAGATTCATTGAAGGTTTCTCCAAGGTCACACATCCAATCACTTCACTGCAAAATAAGGGAACAAAGTTTGAATGGATTGCCAACTATGAGGAGAGTTTCCAGCACTTAAAGGAATTATTGACTAGTGCACCTATTTTAAAGGTTGTAGATCTAGATGAAGATTTTTTTGTATGCACATATGCATGCAAGGACGAGCTTGGTGGAGTCTTTACACAAAATGGGTATGTCATATGTTATGAGTTAAGGAATATTAAAGAGCATGAAATAAATTATGATGCCCATGATTCTATCATGGTAGTAGTGGACAATCTTACAAAGGTTGCACATTTTATTCCAATGAAAATGACTCACAAGGTAACCAATATTGTAGAGATTAATATGAAGGATATTTTCAGGCTACATGGTGTGCCTAAGGTAATAGTGTTAGACATAGATCCCAAGTTCACTTACAATTTTTGGAAGGGGTTGTTTAAGGTATTTGGGACTAATTTGAATTTCAGTACAACATATCACCCAGAGTCAACCGTTAGATCAACCGAATAATTGAAGATATGTTGAGAATGCATGTAAGGGAAAATCCTTCCAGGTGGGAAGACTATATTCATTTGGTTGAGTTACCTAATAACAATGAATATCAAACATCATTGAATATGAATCCATTTGAATCCTTGTATGGAAGAAAATGCAACATACCAGTGAGTTGCAATAACCCATCAAAAAAAGTTGTTATTGGGATAGAATTGCTAAGGGACATGGAAGAGAAGATGGTAAATATCAAGCTGAATTTAAAGGTTACACAAGATAGAAAAAAGAGTGATATCAACAAAGGAAGAACACACATGGAATTCAAAGTGGGCGAGCATGTGTTTTTAAAAGTAAAGGATAAAAGGAGCTCGCTAAGATTGGGAAGTTTCCCAAAATTGGTAGCAAGATACTATGGGTCATTTGAAGTTCTAGAGAGGATAGGCCCAATTGCATACATGCTTGTATTGCCCACATCTATGAGAATTTATAATGTTTTTCATGCATCTCTATTGAATAAATATTTTCCTGATCCTATCCATGTGATTGATTGGATTGTGATCTAGGTGGAGCATGAAGGGGACTTTTGAGTGGATCAAATGCGCATCCTAGAACAGAAAGTCAAAGTGCTCAAGAAAAAATCCATCAGCCTAATAAAGTTCCAATGATATGTAAACTTCCATGGATATTCCACTGGAACATTTCATCACAATAGATCTGATAAATAAAACTGAAATCTACACTATGAAGATTAAATTGTTTTAGATTCCAGAATATTTAGTTACTGATTTTCTGCTTATGCATGAAATTGATAAAATGCAGAAAATAGAGAACAATAAAGAAAAATCACACACCATCCACAAGAAAAAAAAAATATCTGGGAAACCCTTAAGGGAGAAAACCCATCTTGAGGGTGAGATTTCTCTGCTCTCTTTTCTCAGGTATGGAAATAATGCAAGTACGAAGGAGAAGGCACTCTCTATGGAGTTCCCTAATACATGTCGCATGTTAGGTTGCTACAGAACATTAACCCCCTCTGTTATTCTCTCTAATTTCCCACTCCCATTTTTTCTACTCTGCTATGGAAAAAATACAATAACATAGAATGGAACCCCTTCTCCTCCTAGTGGCCTGATATTTAACATAGCCTGGTAGCCATCTAGAAGTAGGTTTTTTACTTCCTTAACCCTCAATTGTGGTAGGGTTTTGAACCTTCTATAATATTATTGAAATTACTCATGTGTATAGCCCCATATGCATGAGTAATTGGAGATGACATGGCATCCTATCATACCATGGTGGTCAACACAATAGGGCAACTTGCAGGAGGAAATTTGGTCCCCGAAATATTTACTAAATGAGGTGAGAAATTTTTTCCTCTACCTTCTCTCTGAAGTACCACTTTGCTTTGCCTGTAAATTGTCCTTTCAACCCAATCTACCAAAGGTCATGTTTCCCCTATCTTGTAGTTCTGGACCACTTCTGAAAAATGGTGTCCTCTACTAACTCTACCTGAGCATCTGGTGCTAAGTCCTTTATGGAAGGTAGGACATTCTCCTCTTCTTGATCCAACATGAAAGGCTCATAGAGTTTGAGATTCTCCACATTCACTACTAAGTAAATGTGGATATATGGGGGTTGACTGAGTCTGTAGGAATTATCTCCCACCTTTTCCAATACCTCAAAAGGACCATAGCAATACCTCGATCTTCTTACCAAGACCTCATAGCCTTTCATATTCAACTATAACCATACTCTTTCTCCCACTCTAAATTCTCTCTCTATTAGGTGTTGGTCATGTCTAGCATTGTACTTTTCCTGTGATTTCTTCAATTTATCTTGTACTTGAAAATGGATCTTCTTGATATTATCAAAAAATATATATATGCATTTAATGTATCTCCTATGAGGTCCTCCCTCACTCCTCCTTGGTTTCCATGTACAACATCCAAGGGTGAAGGTGGAAAATACCCAAAGCAAGTTTCAAAAGGTGACATACCAATATAAGTGTGGACAACTCTATTACAAGAGTGTTGTATATAGATAAGATTTCCATTCTAGGTCTTTAGATGTTTTTTGTCGTAACCCCTCAAAAGTTGCACCAAAATCTTGTTGAATACTTTCATCTTCCCATCTGTCCATGGATGGAATGTTTTAGGCCCCTTCAACTTAGTGTCCATATTCTCCCACAATGTAGTCCAAAATGAACTGATAATTTGGTATCCTTGTCTGAGATGATGCTCCTTGATATCCCAAAGTGCACCTAGACCTATTCAAAGAACTTGTTTGTTTCTTCCTATCCGTTGATGTTCTTTTTATAAGGCATGAGAGTGCACATTTTTTTGAACCTGTCAACTACCACAAATAGATAGTAATTTCCCTTCCTATTTGTTGGTAAAACTCCCACAAAATCCATGGAAACACTTTCCTAAGGTTGAGTGGGTATAGTTAATGGATGGTATAGACCTTGCTTCCTGTTATTGGGCTTGTTGGTACAAAAATGTATACATCCTATAATATATTTTTCTACATCTTCTTGCATTATGGGCCAGTACACATACCTATGTAAGTTGTCAATTGTCTTCCCAACACCGAAATGTCCTGCAACCTTGGAGGTGTGAGCCTCTCTGATAAGTTGCAATCATTCACCTTTAGGAACACAGAGCTTGTTGATCTTGTAGAGTAAACCATTCTAGAAATTATAGTTATCCTTGCCATCACCTTCTTCTCTATGAATTTTTCCATGTATCTATTTAAACACCCACTTGAAGTCCTCATATTCTATGTATGCCTATTTATATGCATCATGGGTAAAAGGATCCATGTGCATCAAAGTTCCCAAAGTTGTAATCTTGGATGTGGGTGGTCATGAAAGCATGCCTTACAAATTATTTTTGCTACCCTTATTATACTTTATGACCAAATGAAATTGTTGTAAAAACCCCATGCACTTGTAATGCCTAGTTTGTTGTAGCTTACTCTGGGCCTACAAATATTGTAGTGGTTGATGGTCTCATTTCCCATCAGATAGTTCTTCCACTTTTTTATTGCTTGTACCAAGGCATAGAGTTCCTTGTCATGGGTAGGGTAGTTGAGAAACGCCCCATGAAATACTTCAAAATGATAGTATACATGCCTTCCCCCCTACATAAGTACTGCTCCCATGGCATACCCACTTGCATTTGTCTCCACTTCAAAGGAATTTTGCAAGTTTGGTAGTGTGAGCACTGGTTCTTGAATGATATTTATTTTCATCTCATCAAAGGCCTTCCTCTAATTCTTCTCCCATGGAAACTCTTGCCATTGGTTGTTATGGTGTGGAGTGGTGTAACTACCGCTAAAAATGAAGCTATGAACTTATGAAAATATTGCGATACCCCAAAAAAAATCCTAACTTCAGTGAAATTTGTAGGAACTGGCCATTTCATGATGGCCTCCATATTTAGAGGATCTATATTGAGCTCCCCTCCACCGATCACATACACCAAATACACCAAAGGTTGTTGAGAAAACTCACATTTCTTGAGGTTAGCCAACAATTGGTGCTTCTTCAACATCTTTAACATGTGCATGATATGTGATATGTGCTCCTCCAAGGTAGAACTATAAACCAATATATCATCCAAATATACAATCACAAGTGAATCTAGATAAGGGTGTAAAACATCATTTAATAGTCTTATAAATGTAGCCAGTACATTGCATAAACCAAATGGCATAACCAACCACTTGTACAAACCTTACCTTGTCTTGAAGGAAGTCTTCCAGGTATCTTCTTCTTTGAATTGTACCTAGTGATATCCTGATTTCAAATCCAACTTAGTGAAGTACTTGGCATGTTGCATCTAGTCCAATAAATCAATCCTTGGAAGAGGGTGATGATTCTTCAGTGTAATCTTATCCAATGTGTTGTAATCAATACACATTCTCCAAGTCCCATTCTTCTTGAGAACAATTATGATGGGTGACCCACAAGGTGAGGTACTTGGTCGAATCACACCCTGCTCCAACAACTATTACAACTACTTCGTCACTTCATTCGCTTCTAGAACGAATTGTCTATACAACCAAATATTCGGCAATGGGGAGTCTGGAAATAATTGTATTTTGTGCTCCACATCCCTCTTGAGTGGTATCCCTTTAGGATCCCTCAACACTCTTATGTATTCCTATATAAACTCCTTCAATTTATATTTATGCTCTTTATTACAGCCCTCTATGGATTCCTTCACTCTCATTGGCTCATCATCAGACTGATTTTCTCTTAAGAAAAGAAAAACATATTTCTTACTAGAACTAATCAACTTCTTAGCTTGGTTGACACTTACCAGTGAGATATTCGACTTTCCTTTATTCATGTTGATGGTGTAGGACTTCCCATCCTTGATCAATCAGTATTGGTTAGCTCCCTGCATGAAGATTTCATCCCTCATATACATGTAATGGCTTTCAAACACTACTCCACATACATCAAGGGGTACTACGTCCAATTCCACTTCATCAATAAAATAAACACTTATAGAAAACTTAATATTACACTATTTCATTACCTTTATCCATGCATACTTGTTTACACAACCCAATGGATAGGGGCTAGGATGATCATGAACCTCTATTCCAAGCTTTCTAACTAGATCTGTTGTTGGAAGCCAAATTTTTGGGTTCATTTCGCGCACATGCAAAAATAAAGTTGTGCACGCTCATTATAATTTTTACGTGCACCTAAGATAATGTGAAAAGAATGAAAAGGAGTGTGCACCAGACCAAGTGTTGATATTGCACACCAAGTGTGAATTCTACCAAATTCACGTCGGTCCAATTTTTTATGTGCACCGGAAATAAAGAAGACACACTCCAGAATCAAGAAATGAAACATCAAGAAATCCTATAAAATGATTACTTCCAGCAGCACAAGGGATCATGGAGATGACAAAAGACAAGTTAGATAGGTAGTTAATATTTCCCCGATTCCAGAAGGCTACGTGGATTGCAGGAAATTTCCAAAAGCGTGTGAGGTTGTTTTGTCAGTAGAACGAGTGGATCAGAATAGAAAGAGACAAAGATCCTAAGAAGAGAAATCTATAAAAGAAAATAGTGACATCATAAATAGATTTATGTGGCTAGATGAGATCCATTGAGTTGTTTGTATCGAGCTTATTCTGAGCCTTTTGTATTGTTCTAATGCTTCTGAATATAAATCTGATTATGTCATATGTCTAAGATCTAAACAGATGCACATTGGGAAGTGTTGTATTTCTGAGGATTTATCTAAGGAAGATATGAAGCTCTGTTGCTATCAAATATAGTTTTCTTAATGTATATGGTATGTTTGTATTGAATGGAATGAAAGGAATAATAAAGTTGTGGAAGTTTTGATCTATTGTGTGTATATCATGTTATTTGGATATGTGTGTGTATTGTTTTACTTAGTATCATAGTAATTCATTAGATATGGAATGTATGAATTTCATCCTAGATGGATCCTAGTTTGATTAATTCTTCATCCCTATCGCAATACCTTATGGTCTCTATGATCTATTTTGTGTCTCGAGTCATACCTTCCTCGGCCTTGGTCGAGGATTGATATGTCGATGATCTGGGGTTTTTGTTGGTCAACTCTACATGAACCCCAGGTCTATACTCCCCAACGTTAAGAAGGAAGCATGAAAGTGTGGAACAAAACTCCAAAAAATGGTTCTATTGTCAGGATCTGGAAGTATTGTAGGGAATATTGAAGGAAAGAGATGAGGTGGTATCCATCTCAGGATGAAATTCAAGACAGGTTGACTACAAAATAGCATGTGTTTTCCCTACGAGAAACTCAGGGGATGAGATTGAATGTGAAGATATGGAAAGATGAATATATTTACACTGATATGCATGAGATTTTTTATTAGGTACCAGATTTATTATAATAGAAAAAAATATATATTGCAAAGAATAACAACAAAACAACAAAATATAAGGAACCACGGTGCCAAAATAATACCTTTATTGATAGGAAACAATGTTCACTTGCCTCTTAAAGGGGGAAACCTCCAGTAGAGCAGCGCTCTATTCCAATATTTATAATAAATCTATCTACCAAAAGAATAATCTAGAGGAAGATATTTCTAGAAGCGGAATATATTTCTAGAAGCGGAAGCTTCTACTGGGTATTCTTACATTTGACTTATTCTTCCTTATTACCGAGCCTTATTAATATCATCCTTTATTACATGGAAATGTATTATTCTACCTACATGAGGGGTTAGGGAGGTTATGTCCCTAACATTCCCTACGCGTTAAAAAAAACCTTATTCTCATGGCTTGAGATGAGTAAATTGTTGCAAAATGGTAGTCGGATCCCAGGTGGTATCTTCTAGTTGTGTGTCATTACATTGAGCTAAAAATTCTTTGATAGTGCGATGGAAGAGACGACACTCGCACTGTTCCAAGACTGCTTGTGGCTGCAACCAAATGGAACCTTCTTCATCCAACTCAGGTAGAATGGTCTAAGTATGGCACCTAGTGTTGAGCACTTTCTTTAAGAAGGAAAAATGAAAAGCAAGGTGGAGCTTAGAGTGACTGGGAAAATCTAACTAGTAGGCCATGGGCCCCACTCTCTTGAGAATACGGTAAGGACCATATAATTCGAGGTTGAGTTTTTGAAAGTGTTGGGATTTGAGTGAAGTCTTCTTATAAGATTGCAAATGAAGAAACACATGGTCCCCTTCAACAAATTCACGTTCAAAATGACCTTGATATGTTTTTTGTTTCATGACCAAATTTTCTTTCAGATTACGAAGGATGGCCATGTGGACTATAATATTTTAACCCACCTGTTGAACCTTGGAGACATCGGGCATGTCTGATACAACTAAAGGTGTCATTTTTCCATATACTGCTTCAAAGGGATTCATGCAAGTGTTGGTGTGGTAAGAAGTGTTGTACCACCATTCAATGAGGCGTAACCATTGAACCGATTGATTTTGTCTGTCAGATGCAAACCACCTCAAATAGGTTTCCAACCACTTGTTGATTGCTTCAATTTTTTCATCATTCTAAGGATGGTATATTGTGATGAGATGCAATTGGGTTCCTTGGAGTCGAAACATTTATTCCAGAAAGTGTTGAAAGTTAGATCAGGGTCAGAAACAATAGAATGAGGCATGACCTGGAGTTTAAAGATATTGTCCATAAACAATTGAGCCATGGTGGATGTTGTGAATGGGTTTTGAAGAGCACATAAATAAGCATATTTGGAAAGACGATACACTACTACCATGATGACTGAATTATTGTCTGATTTAGGTAAGCCAACAATGAATTCCATAGAAATATTTGTCCAAATAGTAGGTAGGATCGGAAGCGGTTAGAGTGTGCTTGGATATTTGAATATCTCTCCCTTATTGCATTGAAAAGTATCACATTCATCCATAAAGGTGTGAATGTCCTATTTCATACCATCCCATAAAAAATAACATTTGATCGTTCATAGGTTTTGGTAAAACCAAAATGCCCAGTTGTAGGTGAAGCATAAAACTCAGAGAGCACGGTGGATTTCAGGTTTGATTGTTTTCTTAGATACAAGTGACCTTTATAATGAAGTTTATCATCATGCCACGAGTACCCTGGAGAATTTTGTGGATCCTGCTGCAGTGTTTGGACCAGTATTGAAATTTTTGGGTCTTGAAAACATTCATGGCGAACCTCTTGAAGCCAATCTGCTACAATGAAAGAGAGGGAAAAAAAGGACATGTCTTCTTCATATTTCCTAGAAAGGGAATCAACCACCACATTTTATTTTCCTTTTTTATAGATGATCTCATAATCATATAAAAACAACTGGGTTACCCATTTTTGTTAAGTCGGTGATGAAATTATTTGTTCTAGAAAATACTTGAGGCTTTGATTATCAATTTTTATTTGGAAGTGTTTCCCCAAGAGATAAGGACGTCGCAGATCCACAACATTCAGAATAGCCAACATTTCCTTTTCATAGGTGAAATGGCCCAAATGACACTCAAAAAATGATTTGTTGGTGAAATCCAAAGGTCTACCATCTTGCATGATGAAAACCTAACGCATTTCCCTGAGGCATCACACTCTAGTACAAAGGTCTTGTTGAAGTCAGGGAGGGTCAGAACCAGAGTAGTGCACATAGCCACTTTCAAAGCTTGGAGGGCATGGTCAACTAATGAGGTCCAACTGAAAGCATTATTTTTAAGGAGAGTTCTGAGGAGAGCTACAAGTTTGTCATAATTACTAACAAACTTGCGATAATAGCTCATAAAACCTAGGAAGCCACGTAGACTTTTAAAAGTTTTCGGGTGTGGCCAATCCTGCATAGCTTCAATTTTCTTCAAATCCACCCTGACACCATCCTTGCCAACAATATTTCCAAGGTACTCAACTTCAAAGGATCCAAAATCACATTTAGAGTGTTTGAGAAAACAATTGTGTTGAGATAGTAGCTGGAGAACTTGATCCACATGGGCAAGATGGGCTTGCCAATTTTTTCTATAGATGAGAATATCATCAAAGAAAACCAAGAAAAAATGACAGAGGAAAGTATGGAAGACATAACTCATGACACTTTGAAAAGTGGAGGGAGCATTAAATAGGTTGAATGGCATAACCAAGAAATCATAGTGACCCTGGTGAGTTCTGAATGTAATCTTGAGAATTCCTTCTTCTTTCATACGAATATGGTGGTAGCGAGAGCGAAGATAAAAAAAAATTAAATACTGAGCACCACTTAATTCATCCAAAAAGTCATCAATGACAGGAATGGGAAATTTGTCTTTGATGGTGATTTTGTTGAGAGATAAAAAATTAGGACACATGCACCAAGTACCTTATTTCTTGAGTACCATGACTACTAGAGAAGAATAGGGACTGGTACTTGGACGAATGAAACGGGCTTCGAGCAATTCTAGAACAATCATCCCAATTTAATTATTTTAGGTGAAGGGATGATGATAAGGGAGAAAATTTGGAGGAATATTTCCCAGAACTATAGGAATGGAATGATCATGGAAACCTCAAGAAGGGGAAATCCCTGGGGGGTTTGAAACACAGATTGGTGTTGGGAGAGGGTAGATTGCAGGTTGGGATGTAAATAGGGTGTCTCAACTGCTTGAATGGAGTGAAGTTGGCCAATAATACCAGAATGACCTTTTCTGAGGAGCTTTTCCATTCAGTGAGAATTGATAATCTCTAGTGACCTTGCAGTGATGCCTTGGAACTGGTGTTGGTGGCCCTCTTACTGTAATTTCATGGTTAATTTATGGAAATCCATGGTGATAGGGATGAGAGTGTGTATCCATTATGCGCCAAGTACAATTTCAAAACCACCCATGTCAATAGAAAACATATGAGATTTCAAGTGGTACTGACCAATTTGGAGGAACACATTTTCAAAACACCCTCCACATTTCATGGAAACCCCATTGGCAATCATGATTTGGAAATTATTAACTAGATCGATATAAAAATTGAATTCTTGTGAAATGCGGCGATGAATAAAATTATGGGTGCTTTCACTTTCAACTGGAATGACAAGTTTCTGGTTCTTAATGTAGCCAATTAACTTCAAGGTTTGGGGAGGAGAGAAACCCATGAGTAGATTCAGATAATTCAATTATTCAATTTCTGGTGGAGTAGAGGGATGATTAATATCATCTACTAGGTCTAGGTCAGGTACATGAGAAACATTTACCTATTACTCATAAACATCCTCAAACATAGCCATAAAAATATTTTTCTCCTTACACTTGGGCCCCAGAAAATACTTGTCATCACAATTATAAAAAAGACCCTTAAGTTGGAATTCAACCATTTCATCTCGAGTCAATTTCTGGATCTTGAGGGGAGTGGAAGGAGGGGAGGGAAGGGTGGGCTTAGGGAGAGGAATAAAGAGTGTTTTTATGGTTTGGGATGAGATGACTTGTTGTTCTTCCTTTCCCCATTTTGTAGCTTCCAACCAAGTTTGGGGGCGATCCATGAGGACATGGGCACATATTTCATCCTTGAGGCCACTGATAAAGCATTCCCTAAAAAACTCTTATGTCATGCCCTTCGTTATGGAATCTAATTTCTCAAAGGAAATTATAAACTCTTCCACTAGGCCAGTTTGTTTCAACTTGGTCAAATGGTCTAAATGATGGGTGTCAGTGTCAAAGAAGTCATAGAGCTTGGCAACAAACTATGTCCAAGACACATACCCTTGGTGTGCCTTTTCACGCCATTTCCACTGTTTCCAACATTCATGATCTAAATGGAGAACACCATAATAGATTTTACCAAATCATTGGTAATGTCATGCAAAATGAAGTAGTGTTCCATTTGGGTGACCCAGCCTGTGGGATCTGAACCATCAAATTTGTTCATATCCACTCTAGGAAGGTGTAGGCCACATTGAAATTGATGGGACTAAAAAGTCTAGGAATTGGAGGAAGTATCACCTTCGGGGTGAAAAAGGTTGTTTAGATGAGGTAACGTCTCCAGGAATGTTCATTTTGGTGAAGAGTTGGACAATAAAGGATTCAATTTGGCTTGAAAGATGGCATTCCATGTGAGAAGAAATGCCCTTCGTCATGGCCTGTTTCAAGTTTTCGATTTTGGAATCTATGGCAAAATGCATGTTGGGATTGATAGCGGTAATATTGGAATTTATATTCACGCTTCCTTCTAGGTCATGGAGGAATTATAAGACAAGGCATTGAGGCATGATTCAAGGTCTTAGTTGTAGGTGTGGGCCATGGTGAAAGAGGGGCACAGGAAAGGGGCGGGTGGGTCCACATAGAAAATGGGTTACGGGTGAATGGTATCATGATGATCAGTGAGAAAAGGGGAATCCAATGGGGTAGGTCCCAAATAAGGGGGATGGGAGGGGATCGGGACCACAGAGAAAAAAAAAGGGATGAAAAATTATAGGTATTACTGCAATCAGGACAAAAAGAGGAATCCAATGGGATAAGTCTCAAATAAGGGTGTGGGTAGGCCCCAGACGATTTTTTACTTCTGCAGGGTTATATTATGATCTGAATAATATTGCAGTGTCAAAATGCCCAAATTATTAACATGAAAAAATGTGTAGTAATTTTGCAACCAAAGTGCACGAGGCAAGGTTGCACAAAAATATATATTTTCTATTTTATTTTCATCCCAATGGTTAGGTTTTTCAGGGTTCCTACAGACAATGGTTTTCCCTATGCTATAATTCTCTAACATATGTGTGGGGTCGAATAGTAGTACTCAACCTAATATCTCAAGGAACCAACTAAGGAGGCTAGACCATACCATTATCTGTACTACTCGATTACCCAGGTACTAGAGAGTATCTTCTAGAGTGTTGTTCTTGGTGTCACTATAGCATTTAGGTGGTCAATCGGTTGATCGATCTATGGAGGGTTTCAGGATACTTAGGTTAGTCTGTATACATGTGTTGTCTAATGCACTACCACTCGAAGGGGTACCAACAAGAGTTACAAGGGTGTCCAACAATGTGAGCTTAAAAACATCTTGTATTTCCTGTGTATTCTTCCCCAACCGTCGATTTATCCTCTAAACAAAATATCACTGTAGTTTTAAGATGTCAAAACACGTCTCTACCCTAGAAAAAAAATAACCCACAATTCCTTCTAAGGAAAGTGCTCTAATACCACTTTTTAGGTACTAGATTTATTATAATAGTAGAAAACAGAAATACTGCAAAGAATAACAGCAGATAAACAAAATTTAAAGAACCACGACACCAAAATAATACCTTTATTGATGGGAAAAAATGTTCACTTGCCTTTTCGAGGAGGAAACCTACAACAGAGTAGCGCTATATTACAATATTTATCAAGACAAAGACTTATCACGCCATCAACTCCTATTTATACTAAATCTATCTACTAAAAGAATAATCTAGAGGAAGATCTTTCTAGAAGCGGAAGATTCTATTATGTATTCTTACATTTGAATTATTCTTCTTTATTACTGGGCCTTATTAATATCAACCTTTATTATTGAGAGAGGAAATGGATTCATTGAGGATGATGTAGAAATTATTGAGATGAAGTGAGGAATGGAATGGACCTAGAGGATCAAAGGATAAAAAGAGTCGATAAATACACAAGGAGAGTTGATATAAGAAGGAAACAAGAGTAGAGAAATGGAAGATAGTTATCCAAAGGTGCAAGAGGAAGGGTCAGGCCCAGGATGAAGAGAAAATAAGTTGCACCATGTGGTAGTTTGAAAGAGTACATTGTTCCATAGAGGAGCATAGATGAGGATAGGCCCATGAAGAGGTGTGACATTGAGGATAGGGTGTCCAGTGGGGATACTAGTAGCAGTAGTATTGGTGGTGGTAGTAGTAAGGGCCTAGGTGACAAAGTTTTCACCCCTTGTTCGTTGCGAACTGTCTCAACCTTAGAGGAAGATGAAGCATAGAGAAGTGGTGTGCTAATAAGAGAAAAATATGTAGTGCATAGTAGTGGTGCATTGTTAGGAGAGGAAGATGGTGCACAGAGTAGTGGTGCACATATAGTAGAGGAACGTGGAGGCTCCCATAGTGGTGGGGGAGACGAATTGGGAATAGTGGATGCTCTTGTGTAGCTTCAAGTAGGAAACTCTCTGGGTCCCCTCATAAGAAATTTCAGAAGGAGATGGACTTACCCCCACTTTGAACCACTCCCCTTGAATGTTTGTAATCAAGAGGAAAGAACAATATATAGTGAAGTGATTCAAGCTGGAGAAGGAGTAGAAGAAAGAAGAAGAGAAGAGACGAGTGAAAAAAAAGGAGAAGCCAATGCCACTTCACCTAGAAGAGTATCAGTAGCAAGAAGTTTGATAACCAATAATTAGAGTGTTGGTTGTGGATCCTAATTATCTTCCTGATTCAAAGGCCTTTGTTTTTCAGTCGTTTTTATACCCCATGAAGAATTTACACCCTGAAAGAATGTACACTCCTCCATGCAGGGGAGTGCACGGGGGAATTTCCCTAGAAGGCAAAACGTTTTTATGAGGGAAATGTATTGCATCTATGTATCATTGTGAATATTGTATTCTGAGAGAGGACATAGTGAGAGAAAGAAGAGGAAGTTATAGTGGGTGTGTTGTAGGTTGTATCCCTTCATTTGCTAGATAATAATAAAGGAAGGACCTAGAAATTTATCTGGTGGATGTAACCCACACTAGGTGAACCACGTAAATCTATGTCTCTATTGTATTGTGTATCTTCTGTGTTTTATTTCTGCATTTGTTTTATTTTATTTCTCCGTGATCTTATTTTTCTAACAATTGGTATTAGAGCGAAAGGTAACTCGTAGGAAAAGAGGGTTGTTGGTTCTAGTGGGAGAAATGGTGGAAGATGGAAAGTTTACAGTTGAGAAATTTAACAACCAAAACTACCAGTTATGGAATATGTAGATGGAAGGATATTTATATCAGAAGGATCTATTCCTACCATTGGGTGGAATAGAAAAGAAGTCGATGATCATGAAGGACGAAGAATGGGAGGTTTTTGAAAGAAAGGAACTAGGAATGATACGGCTGCGCCTGGCAGCGTCGGTGGCTTTCAATATTTAGAAAGAAAATGAAATGAAGGAGTTTATGGATGCATTGGCTAAACTGTATTAAAAACCATCGGCGTTCAATAAGGTATTTCTAATGAAGAGATTATTTAATATGAAGATGTCAGAACGTGGGTCTATTGCAAATCATTTAAACAAATTTAATACGATTACTAATCAACTAAGTTCTATAAAAGTGGACTTTGTTGATAAGGTTAGGGCTCTTCTAATATTGTTCTCATTGCTAGAAAGCTGGAATGGCTTGGTCATGGGTGTAAGTAAATCTGTCTCTGGTTCAAACACTCTAAAATTTGATGATGTTGTTGGTGTTATCCTTAGCGAGGAAATGTGACGGAAAAGCACAGGTGAGACATTAGGTAATGCATTAAACATGGAGAACAGGGGAAGAAAAAAGGATAGAGTAAAGGGCTCAGGGAACCATGAGAATTATAGGAAGGGAAGATCCAAATCCAGACTTGGAAAGACAGAGTGATGGAATTGTGGAAAGAAATGACATCTGAAGAAAGACTGTAGAGCTCCAAAGAAACAAAGAGATGGACAATAGGAGAAAAATCAGGAGGCAAATGTAACAGGTGATGTGTTACAAAATGATTTGATTCTTTCTATGGATAATATTTATGAGTCTTGGGTAGTATATTCAGGGGATGATTTCATGCCACACCCCATAATAAACATTTTCTAGATTATGTTCAAGGTGATTTTGGACATGTTCATTTGGGTTATGATGAACGATTCAAAATTGTTCGAATGGGAAAGGTAAAAATAAAGAAAATGAATGAAAACCAATGGTTGTTCAAAGAGGTAAGACATGTTACATATCTAAGGAAAAATCTAATTTCAACAGGGTATTTTGAAAGTGAAGGTTGTATATCCATATTTACATATAAGGTGTGGAAGGTCACCAAAGGATCATTGGTGATATAAAAAGGAGAGAAGGTAGGTAGATTGTATTTATGTACTGGTGATACTGACTCTTCTATCGCTTTGGCTTCTACATGAGTGGATACAACATTGTCTCATCATAGGCTTGGAAACATGAGTGAGAAGGGAATGCAAAGAAATTTGTTTGCAGATCTTAAACAAATTGATTTGGATTTCTGTGAGGATTGTGTTTATGAAAAACATAAAAGAGTCAGATTTCTCAGAGTCAAAAAAAAGAAAATAAGATTGAAAGGTTAGAGATTGTGCATACAGATATATGGGGACCAAATCATGTATCATCTCTTGGTGGCTCTCGTTATTATGTTATTTTTATTGATGATGCAACTAGAAAAAATTGGGTTTATTGCATTCAACAAAAATATGATGTTTTTGATACTTTTAAGAAATGGAAATCTTTGTTTGAGAATGAGACAGGAAAAAGGTTGAAGTGTCTCAGATCAGACAATGGATGTGAATAATGAATCAAGTAGTTTGATGATTATTGTTCATACCATGGGATTCGTAGAGAGAAGACAGTTCCAGGAACACCACAAGAAAATGGTGTATCAGAAAGTATGAACAGGAAAATCATGGAGCATGCAAGGAGTATTAGATTGCATGTTGGTTTTCCCTTACAGTTCTGGGAAGATGTTGTAGATATTATTGTTTACTTAATAAACAAAGGAACTTCAAGCTCTTTGGATGGTATAATTCCAGAGGAGGCATGGATAGGTAAAAAGGTAAACTATTCTTTTTTGAAGACTTTTGGTTGTGAAGCATTTGTCCATATTGATAAATAAAATAGAATAAAGCTTGAGGAAAACTCCAAGAAGTGTACATTTATTGGATATGGTGTTAATGATTTTGGTTATCGCTTATGGGATTATAAAAATCAAAAAATCATTAGGAGTAGAGATGTCATATTCAATGATAAGGTAATGTACAAAGATCAGTTGCGGGGAAAGAAACAGGAAAAAGAAAAGACAGAATACACAGTGCTTGATGAGATCACTGAAAAAGAAATTCCAAAGGTACCGGAAAATAAAAATGCACAACAACATGAGGGACATGTACCTCAAAATCCTGCAAGTGTTGTTAGAAGATCTACTAGGTTAAGTAGATCCCCTAAACAATACTCTCCTTAATTGTATTATTTATTGTTGATTGATTTTGGTGAACCAGAATATTATGAAGAGGCAATGAAGGTAGACACTAAAAATAAGTGGGAACAAGGAATGAAGTGGAAATGGATTTCCTGGTAAATAAAAAGACTTGGGATTTGGTTCAGTTGCCTACAAGAAAAAGAGCATTATAGAATAAATGTGTTTACAAGTTGAAGGAAGAATATGGAGGCAAAAAGAGGCACAAGGCTAGACTTGTTGTAAAGGGGTTTGCACAAAATAAAGGTATATATTTTGATGAAATATTTTCTCCTGT
>JASDQU010013154.1:101010-121794 GCA_032191745.1 Picea mariana
TTGAATTTTGAGAAGTTTATGACATAAGAAGGTTATAGTAGATGTCATTCTGATTACTGTGTTTATTTTAAAAAGATAGAAAATGGAAACTATATTATCTTGATATTGTATGTAGATGAAATGCTTGTTGCAAGGGCTAATATGAAGGATATGAATGTGCTCAAGAAGAAATTATCTAATTCATTTGCGATGAAGGATTTGGGTTCTGCAAAGAAAATCCTTGGTATGAGAATAACAAGAGACAGGAAAAATCACAAATTGACATTGTCTGAGGATGAGTACATAGAGAAGGTGTTGGACAGGTTTAGAATGTAGAATACAAAACTAGTTAGTACACCTTTGGCCATCCATTTCAAATTAACTAAGGAAATGTGTCCCAAGACATGAGAGGAGATAGAATACATGTCTAGGGTCCCTTATTCATCAGCAGTTGGTAGCTTGATGTATGTGATAGTTTGCACAAGACCATATATTTCACATGCAGTGGGAGTTGTGAGAAGGTATATGAACAATCCAAGTAAAGAACAATGGGAGGTAGTAAAGTGGATTCTCGAGTATTTGAGAGGTACTAGTACTCATGCATTATGTTTTGGAGGTTTAGACACTATTCTACAGGGATATGTTGATTTAGATATGGCAAGTGATAAATATAGCAGGAGGAGCACCACATGGTATGTTTTTACTATAGGTGGAACAACAGTAAGTTGGATTTCGAAACTGAAAAAGGTTGTTTCACTTTCAACAACAGAAGCAGAGTATGTTGTTGCTACAGAGGCTAGTAAATAAATGATTTGGTTACAGAGATTTATGGAGGAATGGGGAAAGAAGCAGGAGAATAGAAGGTTGTACTGTGACAGTGAGAGTGCCATTATTATTGCAAAAAACTCTGCCTTCCATTCGAAGACTAAGAATATACAACTCATGTACCATTTCATACAATCCATCTTGGAAGATGGACATTTGAAGTTGGAAAAGATACACACTAGCCAGAATCCTGCAAACATGTTAGCAAAGGGAGTAACCAGGGAGAAATTGAGTTCCTCCTCAGTTTTAGTTGGTATTCAAGCATGAAGGTGAAGATGAGAAATTATCCAGGTCCAACAAGGATCATAGTCCAGTAGATACAACAGAGATGTATTTTTTGAGATCAGTCTCCAAGTGGAAGATTAGTTTCCAAGTGGGATATTGTTGGTTGTGGAGCTTGATTATCTTCTTGATTCATAGGCCTTTGTTTTTCAACCATGTTTATACCCCATGAAGACTTTACACCCTAGAAGAATGTACACTCCTCCACGCAAAGGAGTGCAGGGGGGGCTTTCCCTAGAAGGAAACCCTCTTTTATGAGGGAAATGTATTGTGGCTATGTATCATTATGAATATTGTATTTTGAGAGAGGAGACTATGAGAGAAAGAAGAGGAAGTTACAGTGGGTGTGTTGTAGTTTGTATCCCTTCATTTGTTGGATAATAATAAAGGAAGGAGCTGGAAATTTCTCTAGTGGACGTATCCCACATTGGGTGAACCATGTATATATGTGTCTCAATTGCATTTTGTATCTTATGTGTTTTATTTCCGAATTTGTTTTATTTTATTGCTCCTCTATCCTATTTTTCTAACACAGAGTAGCATAGTTGGTCGGAGAGTGACGATGGCAAATCAAGATAGCACCTTGAGGATACTCGTGTTCCAAGGAATGGGTAAGGATGATGCGGAAAAAAATCGGTTTACGTGTGAATCAATCTAGTCTGTGAAGAGGATCATAGACGAAGCAACAAATATCACGCAGTTGGAGACCACGTTCAGGGATAGAGCCTTGACATGGTACATGAAGTACAATGCCATTGCGTGAGCAAGATAGATGAAGTCATTGATGGAGATTAAGCAAGATATTCTTAGGGAATTGTAGAAACCTAAGTCAAAGTCAATGTATCATGAAGATAAAGATAACAAACAGAAGGAAGGTGAGACCATGTGGAATTATGACCATGGTTTTGATTTTTTATGGATAGGCTAGCATTCCAAATCTAGGACTTGCATCACAGAGAGTGGTTTATTGTAGGGTTTATCCTCCATATCTAATTTCCTCTCACCCAACAAAAGATGATGATTCAAGTGAAGGATGTATAAATTTCAATGCACCTCAAATTTATGCCAGGAGGGGAAAAGATGTCGATGGTATTAGCACAGGTTCATTCATAACTGGCCAACATAACGATGCAATTGCAAGATATGGCCAAGACAAAGTTTGTGCATGAGAATGTATAGTGTACCATCTGTCTCTTTAAGAGGAATCACAGGGATGGATTCTCTGTACTTTCAAATTATGTGGCAACGAGCGTGCCAAGTCCATTCCCATATGGACAAATGGAATGGTGTGAGATATGTAGACATTGGGGCCATGTACCACCATGCTTCCCAACTTTTCAGAAGTACCAAACGATGAACCATACTTCATTCTGTGAGTTCTGTAAATCCATGGGGCATGATGTTAATAACTGTCGCTCACTTTAGCTAATGCAAGATAATACCCAAGATGCATTTCAGGTACAGGAAGAGAAAAAGGGTGGTAAGTGAAGAAGTATTGAAAGAGGTCGATACCAAGGATTTTCCAGAGGTGGATATGGGTGCGAGCATGGTCGAAGATATGGTGGAGGGTGAGGTAGACCCCCCACTTGTTTCAATTGTGGATAAATTGGTCATGTATCAAGGTTTTGTACCAAACCATGTGTTCTTTGTAAATACTACTAGAGTCTCAATCATATCACCAAAGAATATCCCAAATTGTTTAAAAAGTGGGAAGAAAAGAAGGCCAATTGCAACATTGTGCATGCAAGGCCACGCAAAAAAAAGAAAACGAATGAGGAGGTTGATGCCTGGGTAGTAACCCGAGGATGAGAAAAGACAGGAGCATAATTTGAGCATGTTGAAGGATTAGGACAAAAGATGAAGGAGAAGATAAGGAAGGAATCACAACCCCACCCCCAAAGTTTGATGTTGTCCATCAAAAATAGTTCATGCGCAATTCACAGAGAGCACTAGAATAATAAATAGTGTGAAAGGAGTTTCAGCATGTGAGGAGTTGGAGAACGTGACTCATAGGTCTCTTAAGGAGGCTCAGATAAAATAATAAGTGCAGAGGGAGACACAAAGTTCATTGGAGGAAGCTCATATCTGAAAAGAGGTACAACGGGCGATGCAGAGGTCATTGGAAGAGGCTTGCACCTGCGAAGAATTATAGTGCGTGACACAATGATCTTTGTAGGAAGCTCATGTGCATGAAGAGATACAATGTGCAACACAATGGTCATTCAAAGAAGCTCATTGACAAAATAAGATGCAATGTGTTGAGATGAAAGCACATGAAGAACAACGCCTGGAGGAATTGCAATGTGCAACATGCGCAAAAACCTTGCACGAATTGGGTCGCAAGGAAGAACCTGAAGACCAAGTAAGTTATTTCTTGCGTTTTTTTTTGTGATTGTTGAATGATTCAGAGGATAACAATAAGTTGACATAGATATTAGCTACTTGCATGAGGGAACAAGGAGTTGAGGTAACCATATGATTGCCTATTCTAGAAAGAGATGTATGTCAGGTTAGCAAGAACAAGCGCACTAGCCAAGAGTTCAAGATGACAGTGGAGCTTGGTGGCTATGACATGGATGGTTCCATGTTGGATCTAGGTTTCGACGTGAATATTTTGTCGAAGAAATCGTGGAAGGTGATGGGTAAGCCAAAATTGGTCTAGTTGCCCATCCAACCACAGTTGGAAAATAAATACAAGATCTACCCAATAGGTCAATTGGAGTAGGTGGAAGTGAATATAGAAGGAGTAAAAACAAAGGTTGACTTTGAGGTCATAGAGATTATGGATGAATCTTGTCCATATCTGGAATTGCTTGGTATTGACTAGGCCTTTGATAATAATGCGGTGTTGAATTTAAAGAAGAGAAATATGTCATTTGAAATGAACACCTTGTGCATGGTCGCACCTATGGATCCATATGAAGGAGATAGATACAATGATTCAGTCGATGAGGATGCCAAGAGATCTGTTGTTGAAAACATCTATAAGATCACGAGGCATAGGGAAGATTACATCAACCCCACTGATATGGAGAATTAAGCTAGAGAAGTGTCAAGTTTTACGACATGGATTTTGAGGATTCCATGGAAAGGTGGTAGCATAAGTTGTATGGGGTATCCACAAGGAGGTGCACGCATATCTCCACAGAGGATCATGAGAAAGAACTTGGATCTTATTGGTATGATGGCTTAGAACTGGTGGACACATTTATTTCCTAGATACAACATATTCCCAAACATCACATGGCTCACATTCTTGATATAGTTCTTATAGGAATTCATGTGCGATGGTGGGTTGTGCATCAGTAACCTTATCATGAATGGGAATTTATTGAGGCATGCGGGAAAGGTTCAAACCTGATATGGATATTTTTCAATAAACTTTCCCTTGTGAAAGGTGTTGGACAACCAAGTAGTGGTGTAGTACATCCATTCGGTATATGAATTTCTAATGCATGCTTCCAAAGAAACACCTTATATCCCCCATTACCCAGTTCTACACTGGGAAGGTCCAAGGACCCTCAATATCCAATGAATAATTGTTCCCTGTACGATTCTTCCCCAACCCCATTGAGCACACAGACGACTCAGGCATCATTGTAGAAGAACTATTTAGTCAATGGATCCTACCAGAATCAATCTAACCTACTCCTGTACCTCCCAAGCAGAAGCTGACTGGTTGTGCCTACATGAGGACATGCTCTGACCCACCTTGGGTCACTGCGTCCATCTAAGCCACTAGTAGAATATCCTCGGGGTGCATAGGAACATGCATGGTGCCCCCTGAATAATAAAAATCATGCATGTGTGGTGTCGTCCAAGTCATCATTCATTTCGATTATTTGTCCAGGACATCAAATTTTTTATCATAACGTTTGAGAGGACATGTAGTTCTGACATGTCAACTTCATCCATTTTCAGGAATATAAGCTCATTAACACCACAAGTAGGAGGACGATTTTCCTGATTTAGATGAAATTTTCAATTGATTACAGGATTCGGCAAAAGCATCAACATTAATATGAGAATGATTGATCATCCTCCAGCACGACAAATCTAATGGATGAAATGGGGCATGGTACCATTCAAATAAATGAAAATATAGGACAATAACTTTGCATGCATGACTATCCAAGTGTTATTATGGATTCATTTTATTAAGAAGCAACCCATCTTTCCACTTCCTTGCCTCTTTTATTTGTGTTGCATACACTCCTTCCTTTCCTTTGCAAGAAAATCCTTCACCGATCCAAATATTCCATTCTTCCTATAAGAGTCCATCCCCATTTCCACCAATTTTACTATGGAATCATCAAGCAAACCTAAGTCTCGGCCAAAGGATAAGTCCATGGAAGAACAACAGCTTCCCTATCCAGTGCTACCGTATGACGTCCCATTCAAAGGCTTTCCATTCAAAAATATTCCCCTACTCAAGTGTGCCAATTATAATGTACGGGACACCCACCAGTTCCCCAAACTTCAGGTCAACATATACATAGAGGTCATTCGATGCGAAGATGGAACTGACAAAAGGATGATGAAAGAGTGGGAAAGACCCTTTAAGAAGTCATGGATCCTCTCCCTCCTTAAATGTTTGCACTTTAGTCGGCCTCAAGCCGTTCATAAGTTTTTTTTTTTCCTGCTCACTAGAGTGCATGGGGGATACCTTTGGTTGGACCAGTCGTATCTTATCAACCAAGCCATTATAGATAGGGTATTCATCTTGCCCACATTCGTCGATAATCCAATGAATAGTTTCAAGGAAAATGATACACTGCTAGAGGATTTTTATTCTAAATATGACACACATAGGGGAAAGCACAATGTTGTAACCCCAAAAATTAATGATTTGTCAGTCAGGTTTGTAACCCAGTTACTTGTATGCATACTTATTCACAAATTATGGAAGGACGAATTCCCTATCATGGTCTTTCTTACATCCAAGCGTTGCATTGATAAGCATCAGATGGTTTGGGCCCCTTACTTATTCAAAGAGTTAGTCATTGACTATCTACATGCTTAGGATGAGTCGAAGGAATTTCATTACATCTAGGTTCTTCTATTATTGGGTATGGTACTATGGAAGTGTTGGGTGTAGGCCTATTTTGAGAAGGAAGGCTATTTTTAGCACATGCCTAATTTTAGAAAAGAACAGTTGGCAGGAAAAGCAACATGTGAGAGGAAAAGCAACATGCAAGAGGAGAAGCATGCAAGGTGAGAAGGAAGGAAAAACCTAATCACGATAGGGTTAGGGTTTTTGACAAAGACTGTAATGAATATAATCCTGTAAAATAGTATAAATATAAAGAACCTAGGAGGTCTAGGTTAGAGGTTCAATGGTTGTAAGTTTGATGTTGAAGAAGTTCAGTGAGCTGATTTTGGTTAATATGATTGTAATAAGGTGATAGAAGAGTCAAGTAAGCTATATTTTGAAGGTTAGGTCATAGGCTAAGGATCCTGGTGTGATCTAGTCTTCCTTACAAAGAGTCAATAACCTTATTATGATTGTATGATTAAATATGTAATGCACGCATCACCATATTTTACAACAAACTAAATAAAAGAGAAGAGAAGCCAAATATTTGTGGACATAGCCCAGGAGGGGGTGAACCATGGTAAAACTTGGGTTATGTGTGATGTTTCTTGAATGTTTACTTTATGACAATAATTAGTTTGTGAATGAATGGTTAAGCCAGATGTATTATCATGCATGCATGAAGTAAAGATGAATGAATCTTAGTAATACTTAAATCAGTAATAAGATTAATGCATGAAGAAGACAAAGTACACTCTGATATCCCCAGTCATTCCTAGACTACAAACATTTGAGTATTGCAATCACCCATAAAGCTATCTCAGATGAGATTGTGCAGTGTACCATGTGCATTGTGTTATCTTCTGGTTTACCAGGAGGGTCGATAGTTTTAGAGGGTTTTGTTGGAAAGTTGTTGAGATCCGAACCTAGGTCAGCCCAAGAAATGAAAGAAATATCTAAACCAACAAATGGTTCTATTCCCAGCTAGAACTACATAGGATTGAGTGGATGGGATCCATGGAAGAAATGCACTGAGAATGAAAGTATAAGAGGGAATGTTCAGGCCATAGAATCCAATGAAGGTAGAGATTGAAAGATGGTTAAAAATAAAGGAACTTGAGTTTGCACTAAAGGATGACATAAACCCTAAGTTAAAACTACGCAAATATCTTGACAAATACGTGCTTAGAAACTTGCATGAGGTATTTTTCTATGATTTCCCGCATTTGTTGCATGAGTTTGTATTGAGGTTAAAATAAAACCACCCTACAAATGAAATCAGATAGTTGGAGTGGAATCATGTGGATATCACGCAGTTACAACAAGTAAATAACAAATTTATGTGCGCAGTAGATTTCTGGTTAGACAATATTGTTGCAGGATTTATCATCGAATTTGCAGTAGATACTGCGAAGTCTTATAGCACAGCAAATAAGGTTTTTCTAAAAGGACCCAGAGGTAGGTATATCAGATTATTGTATACTTCAATAAAGATCTTATTATATAACAACAGTGTGATGACCATGGAATCAAACAGCTAAACTCCCCTGCGTGCATGGGGGAAGGGGGGAAGCACTAACCTGAGGAGGAAAAATGGAGGAATATGTGGATAAGGCAAAGAAGAAGGACGCCATGGACCCAATCATGATGGAGGAATACTAGATAAAGAAGATAATCGCAACAGCTGGAAAGACATGCAGTGGAGCACCCTGCCAATATAAGATGAATAAAAAAAGGAGAGCCATAGCTGATAGAGAGGGCTTGGAAAGCGATGAGGAAGAGTAGAGGATCTTCGGGATGTAGAGCATATTGAGGAAATATTGTGTGCAACATATGAAAGGAAAATAGGAGGTCCAAAGGCAAGAATAGAAGGAAGAACTCCAATCCAGGTCACTGTCAGTGTGGATCCTACAACTCCATGTGCGAATAACACACTAGAAAGAACACCAATGTTTAGAAAACCAAATTTTAGTGGAAAAAGAGCAACGGGACAAGGATCCAGTTAAGGAGCATCAACTAGGGGAGCCAGTTCAGAAAGTAATATTCAAATATATACACCGCATGGAGGTAGTAGTTCAACATAGTTTAGAATGGCAGGACACGATCCCATGATCAAGTTACCAGAATTTCAGGGAAAGGAATCAAAGGACCCTGAAAAGAACTTATTCATCTGTGAGAATATTTGGGAAGTAAATCAGATCAAAGATGAGGATACAAAACTTGCACAGTTAGTTATCATGCTAAGAGACCGCGCACTAGAATGGTACATGACCCTATATGTAAATAGTCCACTAGGAATAGCAAGGACTATTGCAGACGTGAAAAAACTACTGATAAATGAATTTCATAAGCCTAGCTCAAAAGATCGGTATATGAATGAAATGATTGAAATCAAGAAAAAACCAGGTGATTCTGTTTGGGAGATTGATCATAGGTTTAAACGTTTGAAAGTTAAGTTGAAGTATGCAATTACTGACATGCAACATAGACACTTATTTGTGAACTCAGTGTTACCACATTTGAAATACCCATTAAGACAATAGAAGTTCCAAAATCAGGCAGAGGCTCTGCAGGCATCCTTACAACTAAAAGAGAACCAGTATTAGAAGACATATCCAGCAATAGAGGAGATGAAGGAAGATATTAAGAACCTGACTTTTCAACTTAACCAGAATAAGGGTAAAGAAAAAAGAGAAGTTGTTTGGTGTACCACATGTAGGACAGAAGGACACCATAAGAACGAATGTCCAACTTTTGCGTAGTACATGGAAACAAGAGTACCAAACCCTTTGCCAACAGGAGGACCATGGTGCGATATTTTTAAAAAACATGGGCATGATCCATATCATTGTCCAATGATGCAGAAGTATAAGACAGTACCCAAAAGTTCACACTGCATTTTTTTCAAGTCAGTGGGTCATGATGATAAAGATTGTAGGATGATGGAGTTGATGAGAGAAATAAATTTAGATACTTATAGGGTGCAAGAAGAAATGATGACAGGGAAATTTGCACCTCAGTTCAACCAGTTACCACCTCCATATAACAATGCGCAGCCACAATATAACCCTACACAGTATAACCAGGTACCTCAGTACAACACATCACAAGGAGATCAGGATGGATACAGAGGTGGAGGAGGAGGTAGAGGAGGATTTGGATGAGGTAGAGGCCCAATAGTGTGCCAAAACTGCCAACATCTAGGACATTATGTAAGGGAATGTCCACTTCCACCAACGACATGTATGTATTGTCGCGCATTAGACCATGATATAGAATATTGTCCAACACTCCTGGAAAAGATCTAAGGAAAGAGGAACCGGAACAACCAAAATGTGTAGTGTATTTTTACAGACGCCGAGGATGGTGGAAGAAACATCAACATAGTCAAATGAGAAGGATAAAAGACAAGAACTAACGCAATAAGACAAGATCCAACACAAAATAAATGGGTAAAGAAGAATATTGAACCACGTAATCATTTTGATGCACATAAATAAAAGGAAACATTCAATGAGGCAAGACAAGAGTTTCTCAAGAAAAATGTTAAGTCTACATCGGCCGCACAGCACAATCATAATGTACCAATGTACAAAATTCCCTCCTCAATGGACCACACCAGTGAAGCACAACCTTTAGAGCAAGTAAGTAACATAAAAAAAATTCTGCAATCCTATGTTAAGTTATTAAAGGATCCATCATCTATCAAGATCTTACAAAATTTTCTAGAAAGATGTAACACAGAGGTAGAAGGGAAATTAGAGCAGAAAGCAGTCAATCATCTCCATACAAGAAGAAGGACAAGTAGGGAATTAAAACTAAATGCTAACAATGGGGACTGCAACATGGGTGATATTATACTGGTCTTAGGCTCTGAATTAAATATCTTACCTAAGAAGACATGGCAGTGTATGTGAGAACCCACACTAGGGTATTCACATTTCCAGTTGAAATTAGCAAATCAACACAGAGTTTTACCAATCATAAGGCTTAAAGGTATGACAATAGATTTGGATGGAGTGTGCACTATGGAAGATTTTGAAGTAATAGAGATAGTAGATGGCACAACACCTTATCCAACATTGCTTGGATTGGATTGGGAATTTGATAACCAGGCCATAATCAACCTGAAGACAAGGAAAATTTTGTTTGAATCAGGTTAATATAAATTCATTGCACCATTAGAACCTTCAGAAGGAGAAAGGTTTGTAGAACCCACTTGTTTGGATCTGGAAGAAATAAACCAGTTATACAAAACTACCACGCGAGAAGAGGATTATGTTAAACCAACTATGGGGTACTCAAATGGAGAAGCATCACATCATGTGCTTCTGAATCAGATACAGGTTTGGAGAATTGGCAACAAATATTACATGAAGTTTCCATAAGAAGGTGTGAAAGAATAGACTGCGCAATAATATGGGTTGGTACAAAGATAAGTGAAGCTCCCAGTTTTCATGGGATAAATGACTTAGAGTAATTTCTGACGAAATATGAAGAGGAAGTGTTAGAAAATCAAATACTCATATCCCTATATATTACACTCAAGGCCACACTTGCAACATGGTGTGGTGCGCACAAAGAAACAATTCAGGACTCGTACCAATGTAAACAATTATTACACATTAGAGTTGGCACAGAATAGGGAAACAATAAAATGCAGAGGTATGAAGGGCAAAAAACACCAGCAAAACACCTGGAGAAGTGAAGGACACAATGGAGGATGACACCACCAGAAGAATGGCCTCATCACTTTATCCATACATTGTAAGGAATCCCAGAGAACTAGTATATAGACCAGGAGATGCATAGAGGCACTATAGGATGGACAACATTACAACAAAACTTTGTAGTAATTTTCTCATTTGAACATGAGAACCCCAACATCAATTTAGCATTGACGCAGATACGAGGAGTGATATTTATTGATCACCCATAGGTTAAACTCATGACAGAATATCAACAACAGAATAGACAGACAGTCAAAGAACTACTTTCATGTTATCATGTTGAAGAGGAAGCACCATATGAAGATGTTCCACGCAATAGTTAGATTACAGAAATTGAAGAAGAGAGAGAGGTGTAAGGTCCATCTCTGGAGTCAAAAGTATTTCATGCACCAATAAAAGTTAAGAAATTCAACATTGGGACGAATGACATTTCTAAAATGGCAAGTATTGGAGACTATTGGGATGAACAAATAGTAGATATAATAACAGAGTTACTACGTGAATATAGTGACCTGTTCCCAAAGACCTTTACATAGATGAAAGTCATAGCAGGATAACTAGGAGAGATGAAAATACCTCTCAAACCTGAAGAAAGACCTTTCAAGCAGAGACCTTACAGACTGAATTCAATATATAAGCAAAAAGTGAAAGCAGAAATTGACAGAATGTTGGAAGCTGGTATCATAGAACCAATAGAGGAATTTGAATGGATAAGTCTTATGGTAGTCCAAGAAAAGAAACAAGGGGGGATAAGGATTTGTGTATATATGAAGAAATTGAATGATTCTTTCTTACATGACCCTTTCCCTGCCCCTTTTACAGATGAAGTCTTAGAGAATGTGGGAGGCCAAGAAGCATATTCATTCACAGATGGATTCTCGGGTTACAATTAGATCAAAATATCTCCAGAGGAAGCATATTCATTCATAGATGTATTCTTAGGTTACCATCATATCAAAATAGCTCCAGATCATAAGTGTAAGACTACTTTTTCTATATAATGGGGATCCTACCAATATACAGTCATGCCATTTGGGTTGAATAATGCACCAGCCATATTTTCAAGAGTAGTCATAGCTTCTTTTAAGGAATTCATACATCAATTTCTACAAGTATATTTGGATGACTGGATTGTATATAGTCTGTTAAAACACCATGTAGAAGTGTTAAGGCTCATGTTGGAAATATGAAGGCAATGTCAGATCTCATTGAACATCCATAAATGCATTTTTGGGGCACCCTTTGGAATATTGTTGGGACATATAGTTTGAAAACAAGGCTTACTAGTAGGTCCTGTTAAGATTGTAGTCATTGTAAATTTACCACCACCAAAATCAGTGCACCAATTAAGAGAAACACGGGTACATACAGGCTATTACATGACATTTATAAAGGGGTATGCACAGATTACTATGCCAATGGAAAAACTGTTAAAGAAGGATATCATATTGTAGTGGAATGAGGACTGTCAACAAGGATTGGACACCTTAAAAGAAAATATGGTCACAACACATATCCTAGCATTCCCAGATTGGGAAAGGAAATTCCATGTGCATGTAGATGCATTAGCCATAACACTTGGAGCAATTCAAGTGTAGCCAAGAGTAGGGGAATTAGACCATCCTATAGCCTTTACAAGCATAAAATTGTCAGAATCAGAGAATAATTACAACACCATAGAAAGAGAAGGCCTAGCCATAGTATATGCACTTCATAAGTTTAGGCACTACTTACCGGGGAAACACTTTAAAATGTTCACATGCCATTCTTCCCTCAAATATCTAGTCAACAAGCCAATGTTGGGGGGGGAGGATTTGTAGATGGCTATTGTTATTCCAAGAATTTGATTTCAAAGCGATAGTCAAACCAGGGAAGCTGAATGCAAGACCTGATCACCTGTCAAAGGTAACTAATGGAGAAGAACCTACCAACTTGGAAGAAAACTTCCCTGAAGCGAAACTATTTTCAGTACAGATAGTTGATGAATACTTCGTTTATATTATTGAATACTTAAGTACATGGATTGCGCCACAAGAGTTTAGAACTGCACAGAAGAAAAATATGGTAGTCGGAGTTGCACACTATCAACTTATTGCAAGACATTTATACAAGATGGGTGCAGATATCATTTTGAGAAGATGTGCATTAGAGCATGAAAGACCTAGAAATTTGGCAAAAGATCATGACGGTATAGCTAGAGGAAACTATGCAGGTAAAGCTACCGTGCAGAAGCTATTGCGTGCAGGATTATGGTGGCCAACAGTCCATATAGATGCCAAGGAATATTTCCAGAAATGTTATGTTTGTCAGAGGGTTGGCAAACCCAATAGAAGGGATGAGATGCCTCTAAGACCACAAGTAACCTTGCAGGTAGTTGAAAAATGGAAAATAGACTTTGTTGGACCAATCAATCCACCAGCAAAAATATCAGGAGCTATATGTATCATTACTACAACATAATACTTAACAAGATGGGCAGAATCAACATCAGTCAAAGACTGTAGCGCAGAGACAACAACACACTTCCAGTTTGAGAAAGTGATCACCAGATTTGGATGTCCAAGGATTTTGATGAGTGACCAAGGCACTCATTTTACCAATGATACCATTAGGGCTATTACTGAGGATTTTGAAGTCTATCACCAGAAGAGTACACCATACCATCCTCAGGAAAATGGAACAGTAGAAGCTTTCAATAAGATCTTGAAAAATACTTTCAAAAATATCTTTAAAGCCAACAGAGATGATTGGGACTTGAAAATATTAGTAGTACTATGGGCATATAAGACCACTTGTAAGAAGTTGACAGGATAGACACCATTCATATTAGTGTATGGGAAGGAAGCAGTAGTGCCATTCGAATTTCTAGTACCCAGTCTACACATAGCAGCAATTACCAACATGACATAAAGAGGCGCAGTAAAGGAAAGGTTAAGTCAAATAATGTAAATGGAAGAGGACATGATTCTGGTAGGATTTCACCAGGAAGTACATAAAGAAAGAGACAAAGTATGGCATGAAAAACATATTAAGAAGAAGAATTTTAAGCAGGGAGACCTAGTTCTGCTCTATGACAGTAATTGTTTTCAACATCCTGGTAAGTTTAGAATGCATTCTCTGGGGCCATATGAAGTAAATACTATCACATATGGGGGATCTATACAACTAAAGGACTCGGGAGGAACATAACTGAAAGGAATAATCAACGGTAGTCGATTGAAACTGTACAAGGACAGTCGACCTACTAACCCTTAAAAGTCACAGCGCAGTAAGAAAGGCATGTATATAGTGTACTATAGCAGAGATTAGGACATAAAATTGATAAAAATAAATAAAAAGAGGGCAAAAAGGAATAAAAAAGTAGAAAAGAAAGAAAATACACAAATACTGGGAAATATCATGTGCATGGATAGTGGAATCAGCGCGACAAAAATAAAAAGTGATCACATGCAGCATATGGTTGACAGAAATAAAAACACTGGGCTAAGGAAAAATCATTGTAGAAATGCACGGCACACTAAAAAAGTGCAGCGCACCGGAAAAGGGGCCAATGGTCGAAAAAGAAACAAACAGGCGATAGGGAAAAAAGGCGTGAATTGGGAATTTATGGAATTGAATGAAGCTTACTCGACAAGCTTCAACACATTAATGATAGCCAAAGAATATTCTCCAAGAAGATTCATGGAAATGATGACGCCCTCTATAAATTGGAAACATGGGCCAAACAAGATTTATTGTGCATTTGCAAACTCGGGAAGCTAAAGGCGAAAGGCGAAAAGGAGAGTATAGAGAATCGAAACAGTCGAAGTTCAATTTGGAAATCAAGAATCACCCACAATGGAACCTCCAAAGGTTGGCACACCAAGACATACAACACAAAAAACACACAGTAGTCTCTGATCAACGCAAGAAACCATAGAGGTGGAGCAGGAAACTACACAGAGGGCAGGAATCGTTAATGTCGATGCAATTCCCTCGTCGCAGGTCGAACCAATGAGCACCACACTGGTAGAGGAAGAAGAACAAGCCCCGACGACGGTCAGGATGGATATTGACTCGCACGACAGTGCGTAGGTCCATGAACCAGTCGCAATAGAAAACCCACAACAACCTGCAAGGGCCGAAGCAACCCATAAAGCAAATGGGGGAGACAACGAGCGGATAGAGTTCGTTGGGCCGAGACCACAACCTATGGTAAGTTCCAAAAAGTAGGAGGAAGGACAAGTTGAAGACATCGTAGGAAAGCCAGAGTCGGGCGGGGAAGAGAGAGAGCTAGAGGTTGGGACCTCTACCACACTAGTAAGAAGAAAGGGAAAACAACCCATTACGCAATCCCCACGCAAGTTGCCTGACACCTCAATTATGCTATTGCACATTCCAGATGGGGTGCAAGCCATGCCAACTCTACTAGGGTGCATGGAAAGGCTAATATACTCAGACCATGATGTGGCTGGCACCAACAAATTCCCATTAGTTGTGCAGCAGGTGTACATGGAGAGCCTAGGCACAAAGCCATTTGGAGACCCAATACTACAGCCAAAGAAATTGGCGGCAGGCCTGGAAAACACAAGGATCTTAAACTTGGTGGAGATTCCCCACTTCAGCATAGGGGAAGAGGTGAATAAATACGTAAATCAGTTGATGATAGTCCTCCACAAAGGATTATTATGGTTAGAAGAACGTGTATCCATCGATGTAGAACTCATTGCCTTCATCACATACCTGGCATCAAATGACAAGAGTCTCGCGCAGTACTTGGATGAAAAGAATAAATAAAAGGCTCTTGCCAAAGAGATGAAGAAGACATATGGGACATAGAGAGGCTCACACAAAATTATCATCAAGAGAATCAACGACGTAGCCATGAGGATGGCCATGAAACTAATGGCGTAAAAATTGCTACACAAATTCTGTAAGGAGGGGGTCCCTACAGGGGTTGTCGCAACTACAGCTCGGTGTGCAAATGATACCATGCTCAGTTGGGCCCCATATCTACTGAACCTGTTCCTCGATGACTACAAGGATGTGTAGGAAATGGGAATAGAGCTCCACTACTCATGGTTGTTTATCCTTATAGAACTAATCAGGTGGAAGGAACCTCCCTACTCCTATTTTTGCGATAGAGTAGGTCGTTGTCGCGCAACACGGTACACGTCAATGGGAATCACTTCGGACCCTAAACAAAGAAGTGGCAATGGCAACACCTTTGCTTGGTATCTCAGCAACATCCAAGATAGCATAGCCAACACTTGGAGGATAACTCTGGAAGTGGTCGTGTAGTGTCAAGGCATAGCCAACTTTAGGGCTATGCACTACAACATGTGGATCCAAGCATGTAGGGATCCAATGAAATAATGGTTGCAACTTCGATTCTACATCAATGCAGAGGAAGTTAAAATGGAAATGAGATACCGGTAGGATGACTAGAAGATCCCATTCATCACCAAGGACATGCCAAAGGGAAAGGAAGTGGAAGCAAGGCCATCCAAGACACCTGCAGGAGACAGCGCTACGCCCAATAATCCAACACAGCAGGGGAATCCCATTCAAAATCCAGCACAGCAGAAGAAGGGAAGTGCTCCAAAGAAGGATGTGCAGTCATGGAAGAAGGACACTAACTCGAAATAGGAAGAATAAGGAAGGGGGGACACAATGACACGAGAAACCCCTTCGAAAGCTACTCCACAAGAAATAGGGCCACCGAAGCGGCCAATTATACATACATGGGGGTCGCGCAAGAAGGCCCAGGCCCATAAGAAAATACCAGAGTATACAATCATCGAGAATGATGTTGATCTTGTTGCAGAGAGTGTACAAAATCGTGCAATGGAGGAATTTGAAGAGGCTGAAAACCAAAGAGGAAGGATACAGAATGAGTTGGCCAATATCATCCAGGTATTAGAGCAGATACAAGCAGCACAAAGGAATGAGAGGGGAACAAAACCAATACCCCCAACGAAAGAAGCATAGGAAAGGACCGTGTCGAATGACAGAAACACCATCCAGACCATAGCGCAAGCAAGTCCAAGCTTCCCAATAACATCAAAGATTTTGTAGATGGGTGACGCCATAGCCCAGACACAACTCAAAGATCTGGCACATGTACATTTGGTATTGGCTAGAATACCAAAAAAGGCACTGTATAAACTACAAGTGTCGCACATGAAGTGAAATCATGAGCAAGGACAGATGCGGTAAAATTGCATATAACTAGAGATGGCAAGGATTCCCTAGAATTGGTGGTCAAGTAGGTAAATCTCAAGACAAAAGAGGAGAAACATAGAGCCGGTAATTTAGAGTAGAAGTTGAAGGATTTTTTACAAGGATTCCAGACAGCGCGTAGGAAGCCATGAGAAATGTGGAAGAATAGATCCAATTCATCGCGTAGATGCTCGAAAAATACAAGAAGGAGATTGAGGAGATTAAATAAAAATTAACTCTGACTACTCCTCCTGAAGTCCTTGATGAAAGGGAACAACAGGAAACCCTGCAAGTGAAAATGATGCAGAAAGAAGCTGAAAAGGTCACACAATTGTTCGATAGGACCATGCAACTATGGACAATGCTAGAAGAAGATGATAGGTTCCAAAATGTAGACCAACAAGAAGAAGTGATCAGCACTGCAATCTAAGAGCTGAGACAGAGGAAAAATTGCATGAGCATCACGGAGTGAGTAAAGGGTGCACAGGAGATTAAGACCCTGTGGGAAGAATTGAAGATTGCACATAATAACAAACAGGCAAAGGCTAGCCCAGTCAGAACCTCTCCAAGAGAAAGAAACACAAATAATTGAGAGACTGGAGAAGAAAAAGACAAGAATGGCCCGGGATCATGATGAGAGCACATGATATCTCAAGGAGCATATCACAACACAGAGGGTAGAAGATCTCACAGAGAACGTTGTGCAAGGCAGAGCAAAAGGGAAAGAGTTAGAAGAAAAATTCCACAGCTTGGAAGAGACTATTTAGGGAGCGCACACCACCTGAGTGTCTTGGGACGAGACACATGTTAGTGTTGGGGACCTGTTGGGAACAGGCCTATTTTGAGAAGGAAGGGTATTTTGAGCACAGACCTAATTTTTGAAAAGAACAATTGGCAGGAAAAGCAGCATGCAAGAGGAAAAGCATCATGCAAGAGGAGAAAAAAGGAAAAACCTAACCTCGATAGGGTTTTAACAAAGACTGTAACGACTATAAGCCTGTAAAATAGTATAAATAATAGCCTATGAGGTATAGGTTATAGGTTCAATGGTTGTAAGTTCAATGTTGAAGAAGTTCGGTGAGATGATATTCGTTACTATGATTGTAATAAGGTGATAGAAGAGTCAAGTAAGCTAGATTTTGAGGGTTAGGTCACATGCTGAGGATCCTGGTGTGATCTAGTCCACCTCATAGAGATTCATTAAACTTATTATGATTGTATTATTGAAGATGTAATGCGCACAACGCCATATTTTACAATAGACTAAATAAAAGAGCAAAGAAGCCAAATCTTTGTGGACGTAGTTCATGAGGGGGTGAACCACGGTAAAACTTGGGTTATGTGTGATTTTTCTTGAATGTTTACTTTCTGTCAATAATTAGTTTGTGAATGAAGGGTTAAGCAGCTATATGTATTAGCATGCATTCATGAAGCAAAGATGAATGAATCTTAGTAATACTTAAATCATTAGTAAGATTAATGCATGAAGAAGAAGAAATACACTCCCAGATCCCCACTCATTCCTAGACTGCAAACATCTGAGTATTGTAGTCACCCATAAATCTATCTTGGGTGAGACTGCACAGTGCACCATGTGCACTATGTTTCCTTTTGGTTTATTGGGACGGTCGGTAGTTTTAGAGGGATTTTTTGGAAACATGTTGAGATCTGAACCTAGGCCATCCCAAGAAGTGAAAGAAATATCTAAACCAACAAGAAGCCACCCCCCAACTTTGAAATCGACATGGATATTGGCCCCTCATTTCTCGCTCCCCGGTTCTTAACGCTCTAGCATTCCAAGAATGCAGAGGCTCGGGATACCATTTCTAAAGGCATCCATCAATGGTATACACAGTTGATCAATGCTTATGTCGAGAGATTCTGCATCCTATCCCACGTCTTCGACATGTATGAGCATCATCTTTGATTTACATGTAATTTACATAACATGGTAATCTTTCCCCACACAACTATAGGTAATATGAAAGCAGTGATTCCCTTATATATTACAGAGAGGGATATCATAGAGGGAGTCAAAAAATGGTCAACCAAATACCAACCTAATTTCTCGAAGTTGCAATCTAAATTTTAACTAAAGGATAAAGAAATTCCATGAACAACATAAGATCGTGACCGCTGGAGAGGACCAAGAAAAAGATACCAAGAGTATGGAGTCTCCCAACTCCATTGAACACTTTCAAGATTCCAATGGGTCTGATCCAGAAATTGCAATAGCCAAAAAGAGAAAGCAGGGCGTCCACAACTCAAGCCGCAACTCATATCAAAATTGATTTTGGTTCTAGAAGAGATCGCTCACCTCCACCACATCCAAACCCAATTGAAGAAGAAGCGACATTGTTCGCATCCTTTTCTAGACCCCGGTCTAGGTCTAGTAAAAACCAGCATAGATAAACCCAAAAGCAAATCGAGGTTGGTTCTCCCACTCAAAGTAGAAAAGTAGCAAAACTAATGAAGGAGATTTGTGTGTAGTTGTCCAAACAACAAGCCTCCCAAAATGACATGATGTAGAAGATGCATATTCTAGGCCAACAATTTTCTCTACCATCCCCACCCGAATTCCCACCCTCAACTAATCCAACCATAGATATTCTGGGAGCAAGTCCATGTAGACTTTTGAGTGTTGATCTGTTCGCAGTGATCCCTTCCATCTCGGCCAAGGACAGAACTAGACTTGTCACGGGTTCCTACATCTAAAATCTAGATATTTATCACTACCATGGTCCACAAACTGGGGGAAATCCACCAAAATATCAGTCGCAAGCAGGCCCAACTATGCCTTCAATACGAACAAGAAATTTCTAGTCATGTCGCAACAATATCCCAATTACAATAGGAATCTCATGTGCGTCAAGAAGTTGAATAGGCCTGAGAAAATTTACAGTAATTACACATTGTTGAAGTGGCTGGACATTCAGAAAGATAGGGTCAATATGTGACCATCCTCGTCGATAATAACAAAATAGTCACTACTATTAACAAGGCTTATTCTTAGGTTTATTAGTAGGAATGTGTACAGCCAAAACTTTCATCCCTGCATAAAATGATAGTGGTCGTCAGCCGCATTCATGTCCTGCAATCCCAAAATCTCAATATTCAGGCACAGACTCAACAAATAACGCCATATGAGACAAAGATAAAGATATAGATTGTTTTTGCAGAAGTAGTCATCCAGGATGGCCAACTTCATGCCCATGCCTTTTCCACATTGGTTACTCAATGTTTTAATTTGTGGGACTATTTACAGGGTTCTGTAAAGGTAACTTCAATATATGATCTAGTTCCAGTAGATGAAGTAGAGGTCGGCCAACAAAAGAGATATCTGAATGTGTTACTCCCCAGAGAGCATGTCGTTGCAATGCTATCCATTTTTTAAAAAACAAAGGAAATCACTACAACTCGAGATGAGTAGCAGAATAGGTATGATATGATCACAGTTGCGGTCGATAAGGCCTTGACCTTGTTTACATAGCACCTTGATGCACAAGATGTTTCTGACCCTCTCATTAAGAAACTCAACAACACAGACCTAACATCCTCGCAAGTCACAGTCGTGGAAGCCGAGGTGGCTGTTCATCTTACGCAGGATCTCCAAGGATACTTTAATGAACCTAAGTGTTAATTTAAGGAGTTCGTGCAGGAAATCAAAAGCACTATGTCGTCTGTTGAGGTGGTCATTCTATGAAGTTGTTGGATCAAGGATGAGCCAAGTAA
>JASDQU010013155.1:19587-33781 GCA_032191745.1 Picea mariana
TGGAATGATCTGTTTCAATTATTCTTGCAATAATATGGTGTTGATTAAACTTAGCTTTTGTCTAGTTTATCCATGCACTGATATTACTAGCATTTATATTCGCTTAGTTTAACATTAAATTCAATAGTTTATTGTCCCAACAATTAAGGTTCTTTACGATATAAATCAGTTCATCGCATATGTTATAGAATATCAAGTTTACGTGTATGGTATATTCATGCAATGATCTATACTATCAATGTGATTGTTTTCCTTTGAGCATAATAATTATATTTATTGATAAATAATCAGATCTTATTGGTTGTTCTTTATGTACCTGCACTAAAACCCCAATACCTTGTTGGAATTATTTTCTTCAGATGTGTTTTATTTTTTAATTCCACGGTTGTTTTCCATATTCTATACTCAATATATATGTTGTTGGAAGATATTTCACACAGGAATACACAACTAGTTGACTTCTTTCACTCCAAGCCTGGATAGGTTAGTAAATTTGTTTCTTTGATTTAGTTTAATGAATGTGAATCATAATTATTATCATTTAGTCTAAATTCTTTGCTCATTAGACTTAAATTATTGTCATAATTTACATCCATATTTACAATTAGATTAAACTTTGATTTAGTTGTTAGTTAGTGCATTTAAAGTAGAATTAGTATAGTATATTCAGTTTTCATTATATTATAATTTTTTATAGGATTTGGTTCCCTCTTTCAATCTTTAGTTTTACAAGGTTATTTTTTTTTTGTAAGTAAGAGAAGTATTTGTATTAGGGTCCTGGAAAATCTGAAATAGAGTGGCAAAATACATAGCTTACCAGGCTGCAGTTACTGGACTACCCCAGCCATGGGGAAACCAGTCCAGCCAGCCTATCCATACCATTGAAATACCAAGTCATAAGTTTAAAAAATGATTTCTACTGTTTGTCCCCTAAGACCTGAGAATTCCATAAACTAAAACAGACTAAGAAACTAGACACCTGGATGGTAGGTGGGCCACTTGGCGCTGAGGTCCCCCGGCCAAGGCTCTTCCTCGATGTAAGTTGGCTCGTCATTCCACTCCTTCCCCCCTGGCTCGACGCCATCATATAGAGTACGCTCCGCTCCTATGTTGTCGTCTCCAAGCTCGTTCTCCTTCCATTCTTCTCCTATTGGAGGGGGCGATTCACTCTTCTTTGCATCTGGTACCACTGGAGAATCCATCATTGAACCTGTCTCGTCAGACTCGGAGAGAAAAGCCTCATGCAGGGACGAGATAATCTTAAGGAAGCTCACTACCTTGGCGTCTATCGCTTGGAGCCGATAGTTTAAGTCCCTTACTTCTTGCCGTAGCTCGAAGACCAGGTCGTGTAATGCAAATAAACTTTCCTTGACACGTGCACGATCAGGAGAAGCAGAGAAACTTGGAGCAGTTCTGTTGGATTCCCTCCTGAAAGGTGTGTCATCACGTCTGTCACCAAAAGGGTCATGGAAGGGCAGGGGATTGGCATAAAACGCGAGGGGATCTATGGAGAGCCGTAGTGTTGACAAGGGCGTGCTCGGAATGACAGCCATTGAATTGAATTGCAGAGTTGAGATGGGAGGAGACCTGGTTTGATGGCGTAGGGAGGATTCAGTGGAGGTCGAATCGGGAGGTGTGACTGGGGGTCGTCGAGGCCTCCAAGGAGTGCCTCTCTTCGGACGACCTCTGGGGTGAGTCATGGAGAGCTTGATGTAGTAGACTGGATAGAGTGAGAGTAGGTGAAGGAGAAGAGATACAGGGGCCGCATCGAGCCAGGGGGGAATGATAGAAAGTAGCCCACGCTGCTCAGGGCGAATCGCTGCAGCCACTATAACGAAATGCACCCAAGGCATTGTGAGCTAGTTGAAATGAATTCACCGCGAAAGAGAAAGGACCGGCGCGTAAATGCGCTCTTGTATCAGAGTTAAGAGCATTTAAACGATGGGAAGGGTGGTGGGTTGTAGCACGCACCCATCAGATGGCTGTGTGCCACGACTCCTTGTGCCTTTGCGCATATCCTACCATGTGGGCCAAAATGCCACCCCATCCGGGGTAGTTTTACAAGGTTTATTGTAAACCTTGTACCTATTTATTCTGTAAATTCTATATATAAAATGTGTGAATAGAAAATGTACATAGTAGGTATTTGTTAATGAATTTTCTTTTGTAGTTTAGACTAGATTCCCTCATTGACCAATGGATTCGTTAAACCTGTCAGGCTGAGTTACTTCAAATGGATTAGGTTACTTAGACAACCTTGGACCAGGCTCTCCCTTCTAGTTGATGAGAATTCACATATGCCCGTCAAAACTACTCCATACCATCATTTTCCTTCACAACAAAAACCCAAGATTGTTTGACTCATGTAAGTGCCTTATTCTTTGAATGCATTTTCACTCTGAAGTGATAAAGTGGTGTTGTGATAAACACTTTTATTGATAAGTGATGATGGTACAGATAATAGGAATCGGTTCACCCATTCCAAGAGAAAGATTCTAACCTGCAAATTCAATTCCTTTCAATGGTTTCTATCATTTATCTCTATTACGTGTGACCACTCTTATGACATGCCTATGTTCCATTCAATTTTTTTGAAATGTCTTCAATTCATTGTCTTCTTCATAAATCGAGTGATACTACCCATGATTCTTCTAATGCTATTTCATTTGTGACTCATGTCTATGGATCCACAAGAATAAACTGTCAACTAAGACGATCATATTAAAGTAACTCTCGTATCACCCTGCTTCCTATCCTCCTTTACCTATGTTGCAAAATCAATACACAAATTATATATCTAAAAGAATGAAGGAAGAAAAAAACAATCATAAGTAAGTTGGAAACACTACTAAACGTTTTGGAAGTACAATTAAAACTATCAGGGGTATGGACACTCCCTGGAAATGGGGCCATACTTGTATGATACCAAGGTATCTTCATTAGGGCTATGGACACTCGCTAGTAGCAAAGAAATGTCAAGAAAGAGATATCAGGAAAACACTTCAGTCTATAATTGTTGGTAAGCATTCCTCTGTGGTGTTACTCCCATGTTTTACTGTAGATGCATGAAATAAACACCCATTAAAACTCACTATAATTATGAGGAAGATCACTGGTAACAAGATTTTCTTTTAATTTTTTCCTTAGGTTGATTGATGTGGGGTCCTCAATCTGTGTACTATGTGATTTGTATAAAGGTAAAACCCCCATTGATCTAGTTTAATTAATTTTATCTTGATCTCAGATATAATTGGTTCTTCCGAGTAAGTCACCGTTTTTTATGAAAATTACAACAACCCTAACTAAACTAGCAATCTCAGTGGGGGCACACACAATTTTTGTTTCTCTCTTTACATGGAACTACTCTTTTACTTACCTGGTCAGTCATGCACCTATAGAAAAAATCCCCCTCACACATGGATACCTTCATTTGAATAGATAATCTCTCCAATAGTTTTATTACCCTTCTACCTACACACTTGAAACTTAGATACTTATGCTAGGTCTTCTCCCCTTCACTCACGAAGCCTCATCCTTACTCATTTCATTGTCACACCTGTACAAAAGTATACATGCATCTTCAACTCTAAATTTCATCGATGAAGATGCTTCATAACATTGTATTCAGGAATTAACATCTCCCTAAACTTCACCTTCCTGAGCTTATCCATGTTATCGATGATGACAAACCCTTTTCTCTTTCCCCGTCACTATCCAACTTGCCTATTTGAATCAGATCTCCACTCCATGTCATTATTATTTTTCACTTTGGACCCACACCTAAGTATATACATAAGACCATATCCTCACCTCCACATGGATGGTTAGTATCGGCTGACCCAGTTTAGCGAAAGCATGTCCTCGTCGAAAGTTTCATAGTGCACTTACCTCTTCACCTCCACCTTTCACGGATGACAAAACTATCTTGTCTTTATAACATTTGCACATCAATTCATCCTGCAAATTGGAAAAAATTAATCATCATCGACTACCTCACCATTTTTTATCTCACACTTATCCATTACCTTTCCCCCCATGATTACCTCGACCTCTCATAAACAGCATTAAAGAAAAGTTTGGTACCCAACAAGCATATCGATGAATGTTAGGGGGGTCATCATTAAAACTTAAGCATTGTTACTAAGGTTAAGCAGTCCAATAAGAAATTATCATTTTCGAAGGTTTCCCCATATTAGTATTGAAATTTCTCATCTATATCAATTTACAATGACGATATTTATCCAGCGATCCCACATTTTCAATCTCCTCACTCCTCAACGGTTATAAATTCCTAGCACATGTGAATGTATTTATTTTTTTGTGTACTACCCTGACCTGGTCTAATATGTATGATACCACATTCATTGATTACACTAGGGGTTGGAGATAATTTGCGAAGTTCTCATATAGATTCAAGACTCTAGGTTTTTCCACTCTCTCTCTAAGTAAGATAAACATTGTGTTCATGAATTTTTGTTCTCTCGGTCTAATTACTTATTGTCCCCTATTTTCGAGTGATTATCTTGCATATAATTTGAATATTGGTATTTCTTTCTATGAAATAACCCTATTAACTATAGAATTGTCTATTTTCACATGTGACAAAATGTCCCAGATGCTGACCAGGAAGGGAAAGCTCCAAACTTATTAAACAGTTGTTCCAGCTACAATGTCTGAGTCGTTCAAAATCATCGACACAATCATCCATGATGGAATGGAACATTAACTTAGCTGCGTTGAGATTCTATATATGTTCCCAAATGAAAGGTTCTCGTCTAATGACCTAGACATCGATGCATACAAGAATGTCTGAAAAAGCGTAATTCATACAATAGTTTCCCTCCCAAAGTTATTTCCTTATAATGAAATGGTTATATGGTGTTTTTCATATATACATAAAGATACGGGACTAATATTCACCGCTTTAGGTATCTCGATCACATCACTCAAATAAGAAGAAATCTGATCTAGATATCAGACCCCAGAACCTATAGTGTTCCTGTTTGAGTCGTTCCTTGACCAGTTTGAGGTCGAACATGAAGATTTTGAGACCCTAATGGAAGATTGGTTTTACAATGAAGAATGGATAGTGAAAAAGGGAGAAAGGTATGTCTTGGCACGATACCTTAAGACCCCTTACAGGATGTTGAATACCATGTTATGCAAACTTTATGGTGAGGAAAATAGAACCCATTTTAGGATGAGTGGTTTTCCATGGCTTACATAGCAGTCCGAAAGGGAAAACGTTCAACTGGAAAGCATTATTTCTTTTAGCATCACTAAGCATATCCAAGATCCCAAAGGTATGCAAAAAGATGGATTCTACATGTATTCATATCTCATAGATGTTTTTTGTTCGAAAAATTCATTCCCCACATTTACTTGGGCTTGGACCCCAGAAAAGGGCCTGATCCATTTGTATTTCTCACAATTGTGGGAATTTAACTATAAGGAATATTTATATGAGATATGTGACTATTTCCTCACCCCTTTTCATAAAGTTATATTTGGTATTTTCCCACGTGGGATCTCTCCAAGGGCTATCAAAACCTTAAAGGATATCAGGTATTGGTATATGAAAAAATAATAGACATATGCCAGGATCTACGGGGCCACTAGCACACCACACATGCTACCCATATGTGCCTGAGTAGTTATTGGCCAGGGAAATAACATACCAGACTGTGGATAAAGGGGTCACTACCTACCTATCAGAAAAGAAAAAAAAGTGATGTAGTATTCCATATGTAATATAATATGCAGAACATAAATATTTAGCAAGCAATGGTAGAACAACAATGATATATCTAGAACAATAACAAAATAATACCAGAATAACACCAGAAAGAACACCATTATTAATGATAGCAATGTTCACTTGCCTCTTCGAGGGAGAAACATTCATCAGATCAAATCTATATTACAATAATCTCCAAGAAAAAATATCCAATTCATCATAATCTTATTTATACTAATTCTACCTTCTAAGAAAACTTCTAGAGAAAGATCTTTCTAGAAGAGGAAGCTTCTATTAGGTCTTATTACACTGAGTTATTCTCCTTTATTTATTAGGCCTTATTAACTAATGTTGGCCTTTATTACATAGAAAATATATCCTACTAACTAATGACTTATGGAGAGTGGTTAGGATCAGATCCTAACATGCCTTCCCACTTAAAAAGAAGCCTTTTAATCAAGGTTGCAGGTGTGGAAATTGTTGGAGTATGGCTATTGGTTCCCTGGTCGCATCCTCTAATGATGTGTCCTTCCACTGGATCAAAAATTCCTTGATAGTTATAACATGCAGTTGACATTCATAGTGATGGAAGACTACTTTTAGCCAAAGGGAGCCTTCTTCATCTAATTCTAGAAGGATTGTTTGGAACTTGCAATTATGTGCCACCACTTTCTTCGGGTAGGAAACATGGAACATCGGGTGGATTTTGGAAGTAGAAAGAAGGGCCAATTTGTAGGAAACAAAACCAATACACTTGATGAAATGGTAGGGCCCATAAAACTTGGCTAAAAGCTTGTGATTTCCCTAGGATTTGAGAGATGTTTTCTTTGAGGTTGGAGCTAGAGAAATACCTGATCAAATTCAAGAAAAACCCTTTCTGAATGATGTTGGTTTGCTTATTTCTTCATGCGATTTTGGGCCATGTGGAGGTTATCCTTCATATCCATGAGGGTGGTTGTGCGACCTTGCAACCTTGTATCAATAGAATTGACCTTTGATGTTCCTGGAGGATAGGTAGTGGTTTTAGGTGGGTTTTTTCCATACATTTCTTCATATGGGGTCATTTTAGTGTCTGTATGATGGGAAGTATTGTACCACCATTCTGCCAAGGGGGGCCATTGCACCCACTAGTGTTGTTTGTCTGAAGAAAAATACAACAATTAGGTTTCCAAACATTTTTTGACCACTTCCATTTGGCCATTATACCAGGGGTGATAGTTTGTGCTCATGTTCAGTTGAGTTCCCTGTAATTTAAACAACTCTTTCCAAAATGTTCTTGTGAAAGTGGGGTCACAATCATATACAATAGAGGTGGTCATTCCATGTAACTTGGAAATCAGATAAAGGAAAACTTGTGCTACTAGTGTTGTTGTGAAATGGTGGGGTAAGTCACAAACATGAGCATACTTGTAGAGGAGATCAACCACCACCATGATGACATAATTGTTCCTAGATTTAGGAAGGCCCACTATAAAATCCATGGAGATTTATGTCCATATAGAAGTTGGAATGGGTAGGGGTTGTAGGGATCCTGGAGACTTGATAGTTTGACCTTTATTATGTTGGAAAACATCACATTCTGTGACAAAATGAAGGATATCCTTATTCATTCCTTCCCCAAAAAAATAATGACGGGCACAAGCATATGTCTTTTGGAAGCCTGAGTGACCTCAAATAGCTTATGAGTGAAACTCATTTAAGAGCCTCGGATTGAGTGTTGAAGAGGGTGAGAGAACCAGGAAATCTTTATATCTAAGAATATTGTCCTTCCAAGTGTAGTCGATGGGAGGATTTGGGTCCTAGTGAAGGCATTGAATTAACTTGGAGAGAGTTAGATCTGTTAGCCACTCTTGGCATACCTCATTAATCTAATCATGGATCAATAAGGATAAGGAAAAGAGGGAGTTGTCTTCCTCATAGTGGAATGATAATGCATCGGCTACTATATTATCTTTTCCCATTTTGTATATGATTTTATAATCATAACCCAACATTTTTCTCAGTCACTTATTTTGTTTTGGGGAGGATATTCGTTCCTCCAAAAAATATTTCAAACTACAGTTATCTATTTTGATTTGAAAACGATGTCCCAAGAGATATGGTATCCATTTGTGCACCACATGGAGAATGGACATCATTTCTTTTTCATAAGCATATATGCCCAAATTACGACCACTCAACCCTTGGCTAGTAAAGGAAAAAGGTCGACCATCTTGTGTGAGCATTGTGCCTATTTTGATTCCACCACAAAGGTTTTTTTGAAGTCAGGAGTTTCTAGGATAGAATTAGTGCACATGGACCTCTTTAATTCCATGAAGGCTTTCTCAGAAATAGGTGTCCAATGAAATTCATTCTTATTAAGAAGGTCAGACACTAGCTTAGAATTTTTTCCATATTGATGGCTAAATTTCCTGCAATATCATGTGAGACCAAGAAAACCCCTTAGGCACTTTAAGGTATTGGGTCAGGACCACTCCTTCATAGCTTGTATATTTTTGGGGTCCACTTTTACCCCTTCTCAATTGAAAAGGTGTCCCATGTGTTCCACTTCACTAGCTCCAAACGAACATTTTTTCTTTTTGAAAAACAATTGGTTTTCCTACAACAATTGAAGGACTTTGTCCATATGAATAAGGTGGCTATCCCAAGTGTAGTTGTAAATAAGGATGTCATCAAATAAAACCAATAAAAAATTATGAAGGTAAGGTTTAAATAATTTATTAATGAGACTTTCGAAGGTGGATGGGGCATTGCAAAGGAAAAAAGGCATGAACAAGAATTCATAATTTCCTTCATGAGCTTTGAAAGCAGTCCTCAGAATATCTTCCTCCTTCATCTGGATCTGGTGATAGCCGGAGAGAAGGTCTAATTTGGTGAATACATAGGCACCTTGGAGTTCATCCAACATATCATCAATGACAAGAATGGAAAACTAATCTTTGATGGTCAGTTTATTCAAGGCACGAAAATCAGGGAACATGTGCCAAGTACCTTCTTTATTTAAGACCATCATCACTGTTGAATAATATGGGCTAGTACTGGGTTGAATTACCCCCGCTTCCAGTAATTCCTGTACCATATTTTCTATTTAATTTTTCTAATAAAATGGATATTTGTAGGGACGTACATTGGGGGCTTGACTGCTTGGAAGAAGAGGGATTGTATGATCATGCTCACTCATGGAGGGATTTAAGGCTATGGGAACCTAAAATAACTTAGGGTAATTTTCCATTATGAGTTGCAATCTAGGAGGAACTGTTGGAAGATTGGTTGTTGTCATTGATGTCAACCCTAGTCATTGGTTTTGGACCAAAAAATTGATGAAGGTATTTGGACATGAAGGATAGTAAACATGAAGACAATAATCCCATGGATGGATAGTATACATCATGCTGTTTCTGATGGTAGGTGGCACATCATGTGGATCCTCATGGTTGAGGAGAAATGATTTTTTGAAGATGACAAAGTGAATTGAAGGACAAAGTACATGTCGGCCTTGAAGATAATTAAAGAAAATAATTACAAAATAAGAAAGTGTTAGGTTGGCCCTAATGTTAAAATGAAGTGACATAAATCATATAAATACATATATTTGTACATTCATTATACATACAAGTATAATTTCAGAGGAAATCTAAAGAAAAAAAGGTTGGATTTCAAGAGAGGATTAAGTCTTTTGGTGATGTGTTCTAAGGTATGTTATTTACAGGTCATCTTAACATATCCGCTATAACTTGTTTTATAGAATGATTCAGATGGTGGAAGTGATATGGTATGGAGATGACATTTCTAGGTAACTATGGTAAAAAATCCATCTCTTTATTCACTACAATTTTGGAGATACACTCTGTGGAAGATAGGGTTTTTGACTAGTCCTGAAGCTAGTCAATAAACAGGTGTTCTAGGTAAAACAGTCATAACTTATTCATAGAGAATACAAATGAAGTGAGACCAATTTAATTGGAAATATTACAAGCTCTAGTTTCTTGTGTGTGAGTTTTATAATCTGATGTTAAATATTGAGTAGAGGGCATTCTATACAAGTTCACTCTCTTGAATAAACCAGAATTGAATAAGGTCTACCATTCTCTCTATAAATTCTTTTTGGGGAGGATTCAAGGAGTGAAAATTGGAGGAGTTTAAGAGAGTACATTGAGTAATATTTTCTACAGGATCATAGTATTCCAATAATTGAATAATTGTAGAAGCTGAATAAGTCTCAGGAAGCATTATTAGGTTCTATGTGATAGTTGGTTGATGGTGATGATTTAATGTAAAGTTTTATTATCTCTCATATATTCTTGGGTGGAAGGAAGGGGAAAGGATGGAGAGGTAAACCCTCTCTTGATATTGGAGGATTGTATCCTCCTCTTGGAGGTTTATCCCTCCCTTTATATTTGGAAGTTGTAGCTACCTTTGGAAGTCATTACTTCCCTTGAACAATAACTATTGATTATTTCTCATATATTGTGCATGGTGTATTGTCGTGTATTGGTGTAGCTCTTACAATATTGTTCATTTCTCATTGGATACAATTTAATGGTTTAAGTATAAGTTGAAAATGTTTTTAAATTGTACTTGATATTGATTCACCCCCCTCTCAGTATCAAAAATGGGTATCAGAATTGTTTACCTTCAATACAGTTTAACCACTGGAAGGAAGATCCTAAGAAGAAATGGAAAACAAAATTCCAAATGGGATTCCACCATTTGATGGAAGAAATTTTGAATGATGGAGTAACAGAATGGAAAATTACTTTAAATCTCTTAGGGAATATGTTTGGTTCTCAGTTTCTTCGGGATACAATGCTTTGAAGAAACCAAAGACCGCAACTCAAAAGGAAGAAAAAAGGAACAACAAATTGGTAATAGATACCATACTGGATGGATTGAAAGATTCAATGAAATCCAAGGTGGGATCATGTGAATAATCAAAAGATATTTTGGACAAGATAAAAGACATTTATGCAAGAGAAGAAGTAGAAGAAGAAGAAGAAGTTGAATCAAATTACAACATCTCAGATTTCAAAGAAGCAAATAGAGGTTAGTTCTTTTTCTTTAATTGTGAAGGAGTAGGACATGTTGAATTTGAATGTCCTCATTCAATGATTGAAAGAGATGACACTAAAGAATAAAATTCCAATGAAGAAGAAGAAAATCATGAAGAAGAAATTATTCAACAAGAAGATGAGAATCTTAAAAAATTGAAGCATGTTGAGATTGAAAATAGCAAGCTCAAAGACACACATAGAAAACTAAGAAGTGAATTGGGTAGTTGTGAAAAGACAGTTGTAAGCTTGAGGAAACAATTAGAAGACTTTGAGAAACTAAGAGAAGAAACCATTTCCTTGAAAACTCTAATCGAAGAAGAAAGAAGAATAGGAGAAGTAAGGAATGTCCAAATGATGAAGAAAGAAGAAGATTGTGAGAAACTTTAACAAGAAGTTGTCTCATTGAGGAAGATTTTAAGAAACTTTCAAATTCCAAAAGACTTAATATATCTTGGATGCATGGGTGAAAATTCATAGAAAGAAGATGCAAATACCAACAAGAAGGTTGAAGAAAGAGCTACATAGACAATTGATGAGAAGTGGACCAGGATACCAGAAAGAAGGAATGATTACAAAAGAGATGAATATCTAAGAAGACCTCCTACCTTCAGGAATCAAAGAAAATTCAATCATTATGAAGGAAACTACAGAAGAGTAGCTCATGAAACCATATGGACTGCATCACAAAGAAGGTCACTTACTCCAAGGTATCAAAATTTATTTCTTGGTCATTGTTATACTTGCAAAAATTTTGGACATAAGGAAATTAATTGTAGAATCTATGAAAGGAACAAATACACAAGAAACATGAATGGTGTAAATAGAATATATGTAAATAATCATGGATTTGTCAACATAAGTTATAATTCATTTTCCCCATTTATGGACAAAAATATTGTATGCTACAAATGTAATTATCTTGGTCACAAAGCACGAGACTACAGATATATGAATGAATATGTCCCTATGCCAACCACAGTATGGAGAAGGAAAGAGATTCCAAACAATGAAGATTTTTGAATAGCATTGACCACTGAAGAATGTAAAAAATAATATGAATGGTACAAGATAGTGGATGTTCTTCACACATGACTGGGGATCAAAACAAATTCATCAGCTTGAAGAGAACATGTGGCAATGTTGCATTTGGAGATGACTCATCTGCCAAAATACTTGGAGAAGGTATAGTATATCTTAGAAGAAAAAATGTAAAAGAAAAGAATGTCCTATTGGTTGAATACTTGAAGCATAATCTACTCAATGTTAGAAAAATGTGTGATCAAGGATACAGTCTTACGTTTGACTCCCGAAAATGTAAAATAAGAAAAAATAACTCAGGAAGATTGGTTGCAAGTGCAACAAGAATACCAAACAACATATACATCCTAGACATGAAAAAGAGAGAGAAGATAGAAGAAACAAAAAATGATTTCAAGGAAGAAAATTTCCCAAAGACCAAAAATAAGGATGAAGTATTATTGAGTGCCACATGTTCAGGGGGAGCAGCCCCAAAGAAGAGAGTTTCCTTTTTCCATTAAACTCAGGGGGAGAATCCCTACCCTTTTCCATTGATGTCAAAGGGGGACATAAATTGGGATCATGATGATAGGGGGATCATGAGTGTTGCCATCAATGACAAAGGGGGAGATTGTTGGAATATTGGTTGTTGTCATTGATGTCAACCCTAGTCAATGGTTTTGGACCACAAGATTGATGAAGTATTTGGACATGAAGGACAGTGCACATGAAGACACAACACACATGGATGGATAGTATACATCATGTTGTTTTTGATGGTAGGTGGCACGTCATGTGGATCCTCATGGTTGAGGAGAAATGAATTTTTGAAGATGACAAAGTGAATTGAAGAAGGAAGTACATGTCGGCCCTGAAGATAATTAAAGAAAAGAATTGAAAAATAAGTAAGTGTTAGGTCAGCCCTAACGTTAAAATGAAGTGACATAAATGGTATAAATGCATATCATTATACATTCATTATACATACAAGTCTAATTTCAAAGGAAATCTGAAGAAAAGAAGGTCAAATTTCAAAGGAGCATGAAGTCTATTGGTGATGTGTTCTAAGGTATGTTATTTACAGGTCATCTTACAATTATCTGTATAAATGTTGTTCTAGAAATATTCAAATGGTGAAATTGATATGGTATGGAGAATAAGTATATAGGTACCTATGGTAAAAATTTCATCTCTTTATTCGCTATAATTTTGGAGATACACTCTGTGGAAGATAGGGTTTTTGACTAATCCTGAAGCTAGTCAATAAACAAGTATTATGGGTAAAACAGTCATAAATTATTCATAGAGAATCAAAATTAAGTGAGACCAATTTCATTGGAAATTGTACAGGCTTTAGTTTACTATGTGCAATTTTTAGAATCTGATGTTAAATGTTGAGTGCGAGGCATTCTGTACAAGTTCACTCTCCTGAATAAACCAAAATTGAATAAGGTCTACCATTCTCTCTATAACTTCTTTTTGGGGAGGATTCAAGGAGTGAAACTTGGAGGGGTTTCAGAGAATAAATTGATTAATATTATCTATAAGATCAGAGTATTCCAAGAATTGAATAATTTCAGAAGTTGAAGAAGTCTCAAGAAGCATTATCAGATTCTATGTGATGGTTGGTTGATGGTGATGATTTAATGTAAAGTTTAATTATCTCTCATATATTATTGGGTGGAAGGAAGGGGAAAGGATGGAGAGGTCAAAACTCTCTTGATATTGGAGGATTGTATATTCCTCTTGGATTTTTGTGCGTCCCTTTATATTTGGAATTTGTAGCTACCTTTGGAAGTCATTACTTCGCTTGAATAATAACTATTGATTATTTCTCATATATTGTGGATGGTGTATTATGGTGTATTGTTGTAACTCTTATATTATTGTTCATTTCTCATTGGATATAATTGAATGGTTTAAGTATAAGTTGAAATTGTTTTGAAATTGTACTTGATACTAATTCACCCCCCTCTCAGTATCTACAAGAACTACTTGAGAGTCTTGTTCAGTGACCTAGATGGAATTAAATTGAGCAATCACACCATGGTGGACTTTCTTCAATAATTGTTCCATCTTGTGAGAGATGATGATTTTAGGAGAGATCGCTTGGAGACATTAGAGGGTATAGGGGTAAGTTTCTTGTGTAAAGATCATATATAATTGTTGATAATCCATTGTGATTGTCCCCAAAATGTGAAGTCATTAAACTCATAATACAATATCACAACCACCCATGGAAATAGAGAACCTATGGGTTTTCAGAGTATAATCACATATTTGGAGTTTGACATCCTCAAAATGGCCCCCACACTTCATAGTACCACCATTAGCGATTAAGATTTTAAAATTAGTATTGGTTACTTGGGATGACCCAGGTTCTGATCTC
>JASDQU010013155.1:41659-53771 GCA_032191745.1 Picea mariana
GTCATCTTTCTTACTCCATATTAATTGCCTTTGATACTGAGAGATTTCATGATTGACTGATTCACATGGATTGTTGTGACTGTATTATGATGAATGTTTGATTATAATGTTGTTTTGATTTATTTCAGTTTCCTTGAAATTTGAATCCAATAGGATCTTGTGTTTAAGTTTTTCTTCCTTAGGTTGTTGGAAGGCCTAACGTTCATGGCATACATCTACACTTTTCTCACCAAAGTATTCCTCCTACTCACATTTACTCCAACTTACTGACTGAAGTTGATCCAAGACCTCAATTGCTTGCACATACCAGTCCAGATTTCTAAGTTAAAATGTTAGTTTCATTGAGTCTTCTCCATTTGGCCTCTTAAAACTCATTTAAATTTACTGTATAAACTAATGGGTATTGGGCTTACCTTCTATGCAATCTGAGGGTGACTTATAGTGCTAACATTTATGGCACCATTGTCGGGGAACATATTGAAGACTTTTCCCTGGGATAGAATGACAAAGAAGTTATGATTCTGAAGGTGCATCAGATATCAGTACCATTGAATATTGCAACTTGCACCTGGCGACTCCACTGTTTCATTTTTGGCTCCTAAAGGCAGACACACGAGGTCCACTCCACTGCTACCTCTAGCAATGCCTGAAGCTGACCCATAGAAATTATCAGAAAGGGAAAGACCACTCAAAAAGGTACCTCCACTGTTGTACCAAGTTTTTTTGATAATTTGCATAATCCCTCTTTACAAACTCCAGTAACTGTTTCTAATTCTCCTATTATACAAACTGCTGGAGTTTCAAGAAATTTAAATTTTTGGAGTTTTCCTGGTGATTTATCCCCTCCTATTCTTGGTTTGGAAGGAGAGAGATTTGACACCCCTTTCTCCCCCAAAGTTGTGAAGTGGTTTAGACCCAGGACCTTAGAATAATTTCCTACTCCAAACTTTACTACTCCTCCTTCTATTAGAGTTGTTGCAGCTACAGAAGGAGAAACCTATGTTCCCTCAAGCCCCTTATCTTTATCTCCCAAATGCACGGTCCCAGTTTCACCTGTCTGAAGTCCACCCCCTCTAGGTTCTCCTCTAGTTCACATACCAATGGCAGGTGTTAATCCCCCTAGAACTAGAATGGAAGCTATAGTAGTTGTGAGGTTAACCCATCTCATTCTTCCTCAGCCTCTGAATGCTCTCCCAGCTAATGGATACCTTAAGCAGTTGCCCAAGTTCATAGGTGAAGGAGACATAACTGCAAAGGCACACCTTGAAGCCTTTTATAGTTTTACAGATAATCATGCAATTGAGAACAAAGATGTATGGATGAGAATTTTTGTTCATTTCCTTGATGGTGAGGCTAGGAAGTGGTTTAGGGCCTTGCCTCCTGGATCTATTGATGGGATTGAATCCCTAGATGAAGCATTCTTAAAATTTTGGGGGGATAAAAAATATTTCATGTACTATATTACAGAGTTTGGATCACTAAAGAAAAAAGAGGGTGAATATGTTTCTGACTTCTCAAAGAAGTTTAATAAAATTTATAACAAAACTCCCACTGATATTAAGCCTACAGAAACCTTTGCAAAGATGAACTATGCTAGTACTTTTGACCCTAATTTCTGCCTCATGTTAAGAGAAAGAAGAGCTACCTCCCTGGCTCATATGCAAGATGAAGCCATTGAAGTAGAATCCAATCTTATGGAAGTTGATAAGCTTAGGAGTAAGGTTGATAGAGACAAAAGAAAGGTGAGGTCTGAAACTTCGACCTCTGGTTCCTCTGCTGCCCACCCTCAAGTTGATGATCTTACCAAATTAGTAAAATCTATTTCCACTGAGATGGAGAAGTTAAAACTTGAAGCAAGACAGACCTATAGAAATACACAAAATTTTGATAACAGATGTAACTTTAGGAGACCAAATAATGTTCCTCGGATTCTTCCAATAGATCCTAGAGGTAGAGAAAGGGATAAAAAAAATATCCAAACCCCTTTACAAAACAACCTTGTAGATGAAGAAGAAGGAGAAAATGATCATGAGATCCATTTCTTGGGCGACACCCCTCCATCCCCTCACTTGACCCAATCTGCATATGGGAATTCCTTGATGGATAACCAAATAAATAAATCAGGTGGGGGAGAGAAGGAAAAACAAAATCCTAGTAGATATAATCTGAGATCTAAAGAGAAGGAGGAAAATACTAATGTTTCATATCATCCCACAAAAACAAAAAATTCTACCAAGGTTGTGACCGTTGGAAGCAAGAAGCAAGATGCTAGAAGTCCCCCGGTTCTGGTTGATATTCCTACCCCAGAACTCAGGGATATTCTGAAATCTCCATCTTGCTTCAATTTTGAAAATGAGATCCAAAAAATCAAGATCCCTATACCATTTTTGGAACTGATAAAAATTGAAGAATTTAAAAAATATCTTTCCAAAGTTTTGTTGCCCAAAGCCTCCTCAAATACCACTGATTCAGTAAATCTGCAAGATAAAAAGTCAGTAGTCATCTTAGGTCCCTTGATAGAATATAGAAATTATTCATCCCCTCCCTTCTATACATCATTGAACATACATGATAAGGTGTTTCATAATTGTTTACTAGACTCAGGGGCATCTCACAATCTCATGCCCAAAACAGTCATGGATGAACTTGTATTGGAAATCACAAAGGCCTACCATGACTTATATTCTTTTGACTCTAGGAAATTGAAGTGTCTCGGGGTCATCAAAGATCTGGTTGTGACCTTGTTTCAGTTTCCCATGAAAAGTGTGGTCATGGACATTGTAGTGGTTGATGTTCCCCCCAAGTTTGGCATGCTCTTGTCAATTTCTTGGATAAAAATACTTGGGGGAACTTTACAGATGGACCTCACATATGCCACCATTCATGTCTTTGGGGCTGATCATAGAAGACTTTACAAGGAAGCTCAGTTGGCCTACATCATTAGTGATGAAGAAGACCCCACCAATCATCCTATTTTTGCTCTTGACACTGATTTGGGATCCATCATATTGCAGCTCACTGACCCTCTTGAATCTCCTCTTGAAATCAGAAAGCAGTCCATTACTTCATGTGAAATCCCTCCTCCAACTACCTCTGTTTGGAAGATGTTATTTGATGGAGCCTCTTCTAAGGAGGGTGTTGGTGCTGGAGTGATCTTTGTTTCACCTTATCAAGAAACTATACCTTTGTCCTACAAGTTAGAATTTGAAGCTACCAACAATGTGGCAGAGTATGAAGCTCTTGTTTTGGTTTTAAGGGCTACAAAAGACATGGGGTTAGAAGAGCTATCAGTATTTGAGGATGCAAAGCTAATTGTTCATCATATCAAAAATATTTATCAAGCTAAGCACCCTAGGCTTAGAACTTACAGAAATGAGGTGTGGGACCTAATTGACAATTTCTTCCTCACTTTCAACATTTCTTTTATTCCGAGAAAGGAAAATACCATGGTTGATTCTTTGGTTGTTTCAACAATCCATTTCAGAGTCCCACGGCCACCTAAACTCAAGTATTATGTAGAGGTGAAATATAGACCCTCTATACCCGACAATGTTAAGCATTTGAAGGTGTTTGAGGATGATATTGAGATCAAAAAATTTCTTGAGTCTGTTGATAACTTCTTTGCATTACATATTGATCAGGATCATGATCCTGAAAGTAACCCTCATGCTTATGTATTTTTAAATAAAATTGCTAATCACCATATTGTTCAGCTACCTACCAACCACATTCCAAAGGGACTAGTTCCTTTGGAAATATTGTTTGATGAGAATGATGTGGCAATAAATATTAAAGGCTCAACTGATGATGCTGATATAACTGAGTGCAATATTGGCATAGAGAAGGACCCAAAATTTGTCAAGTTGTCAAGCAGCTTGTCAAGGGAACAAAGGGTTGAATATGCAGAGTTGTTAAAAGAATTTGCTAATGTGTTTTCCTGGACATATGAAGATCTCATAACATATGAAACAAGTGTCATTGAGCATAAGATACCATTGAAGGAAGGGGGCAAACCATTTAGGCATAAATTGAGACAAATAAATCCTATGTTTCTACCTATTATGGAGAAAGAGGTGAAAAAGATTTTAGATGCTGAGATTATCATCCCTTTCAGGTATTATGAATGGGTGGCCAACTTGGTCCCAGTGAGAAAGAATAATGGATAAATAATACTTTGTGTCGATTTCGGGAATCTAAACAGAATCTCTAAGAAGGACAATTACCCCTTGCCAAAGATGGAGCACATATTATAGAGGGTAACAGGTGCATCTAGGATGTCCATGATTGATGGATTTTCTGGCTACAATCATATCTATGTCTTGCATGAAGACAGAGAGAAGATAACCTTCACTAACCCTTGGGGAACATTCATGTATGATAAGATTCCCTTTGGTTTGATGAACACAGGGGAAACCTTTCAGCGAGCCATGGACATAGCATTTATTGGGGGATAGGACAAGTTTGTGGTCATCTATTTGGATAACATAACAGTGTTCTCACAATCTGATGAAGAAAATCATGACCATTTGAAAAGGGTCTTTTTTGAAATGCAGAAAGTTTGGTCTCTCTTTAAATCCAAAGAAGTCATTATTTGCCATGAAAGAGGGGAAATTGTTGGGGCATGTTGTGTCAGCTGAGGGGGTAAGGATTGATCCAAGCAGGGTAGAAGCGATCCAAAATTTGTCACTCCCTAGATCCAAGAAAGAAGTTAAGTCTTTCTTGGGGAAAATTAATTTTCTGAGAAGGTTTGTTTCAAATTTTGTTGAGTTAGTAAAGTTTATCATAGCCATGTTGAGGAAAGGAAATGAAATCAAATGGACTTTTGAATCTCATAACTCTTTTGAAAAAATAAAGAAGGTCTTGACTGAAGCACCTATGCTCATCAGTCCTAACTACTCCAAGGAGTTTCTGATTTTCTCTTTTGCTTCATTTGACACAGTAGCAGTTGTTTTATTGCAGAAAAATGTCGAAGGGTTAGAGCAGCCCATTTCCTTTTTTAGTAGGGCATTGAGAGATGTTGAAATAAAGTATGACATCATGGAAAAGAAGGCTTATTCTTTGGTTAAAGATCTCAAATATTTCAGATTTTATGTGCTACATTTGAAATTCATTGCATATGTCCCTTCAGCCTCTGTGAAGGAGATCCTCATTCAGCCTAACATAGACGGAAGAAGGAGCAAGTGGATTGCCAAAATCCTTGAATTTGATCTTGAAGTAAAGCCTACCAAATTGGTTAGAGGTCAAGGTTTAGCTAGGTTGTTGGATAAATCTAATTATAAAGCCTTGGGGGTCAATTTCATCAACAGTTGTTTAGAGAATCAGCAAGCTAAGTTGTCTGATGAAGATCCTAAAGTCACACACCCATTGGCAGGATGCACTTGGTACAAAGACATTATATTTTTCCTACAGAAGTTACAGCCTCTTGATGGCATGGAAAAGAGCAAGGTAAGAGCTTTGAATATCAAATCAATTAAATATTGTCTGATTGATCAGGTCTTATATTGGAAAGACCCTTTAGGAGTGATTTTGATATGCCTAGACCCACAGGAATCCCAAAACATTATATATGATTTTCATGATAGTTTATGTGGGGAGCATCACTTCTGGAGAACCACAACCTATAAAATTCTCAAGGCTGGGTATTTTTGGCCTAACCTCTTTATTGATGTCTCTGCAAATATCAGGGCTTGTATTAAGTGTCAGAAATTCTATGGAAAGCAGCAGCTCAAGTCTTTGCCACTAAATCATGTGGTAGCTTCAGGGCCCTTTCAGCAGTGGGGCCTAGATTTTATTGGGGAAATTCATCCTGCTTCAAGTGGTAAGCATAGGTGGATCTTGACTACCACATACTACTTTACTAAGTGGATAGAGGACATCCACACAAGAAATTCTTCCCACAAAGTAATCATTAGTTTTTTCAAGGATATTATGGCAAGATTTGGATGTCCAAACAGAATTGTCACTGACAATGCTGCATCTTTCGAGGCTGAACCATTGATTAAGTTTTGTGAACAGTTTGGAATCACATTGATTCACTCTACTCCTTACTATCCCCAAGGGAATGGACTGGCAGATCCCTCTAACAAGCGCCTTATTAATATCCTCAAAATACTGTTAGAGGACAACAAGAAGGCATGGGACTCAAAGCTTAAATTTTCTTTATGGGTTGATAGAGTGACAAAAAAGATATCCCTTGGTGTCTCTCCTTTCTAGTTTGTGTATGGAGTTGAGGCCATCTTTCCTTCTCATCTTGCCTTGCCTGTGGAATAAATCTTCCAAGACTACCAAAAGGAACCTAATGATATGATCAGAAGAATACAGCAGCTGACAGAAGTGTAGAGACTAGGGAGAAACTACTGGACAAAGCACATGACCATCAACAAAAGATCAAGTAGGTCTTTGATAAGAAGGTGACCAAAGAGGATTTCCAGCTGGGAAATCTAGTACTCACGTGGGATGCACCCAAACAAGATAAAGGCAAGCACAGTAAATTTGAGGCCTTGTGGATTGGCCCCTTCAAAATTTCTTAGGTTTTTTCAAATAACACTTACAAGTTGTAGGATTTGGAGGATGTTGAATTTTTTGGTAGCCCTGTAAATGGGCATTTTCTGAAGAAGTTTTTTACTTAAGCCAGGAGTGGATTCCCATGTCATTGTAAATATCTTATTTTATTTTACTTTTGGTTTTAATAAGTGACTCCATAACCCAACAGCTAAGGTACTGGAACTACTTGTTCTTGGTAGCTCGTAGGGAGCATGCCATCCCCTATGGAGCCAAATGTTATCACATGAACTTTTCAGAGTCCTATGGGTTTGTGGTTTCTAGCTAAGTCTATAATTTTTCCCTGTCTCTCTCCTTTTCTCAGACCAAGTCTTAAAGTTTCCCCTTCGACTGGTAAAGTCGGTTTTGTTCGCCTCTTTTTTGTTTAAAAAACCTGGTTTTCCTTGATGTCTTACCTAAAAAATTCTTGGCCCGAAGCCTTTCTTTTTTCCTCTAAAGATGAACACCCATCTCCTTTTGTTTCAATCATTCGTCCTATTTTTTTCCCAATCCCCTATTCAGTCATTCAAGTCTTTGTTTACATAGGCCGCAGTCGCGGGCTCAAAGAGCGACACTCAGAGCAGTCCGTTCTGGACCCGAATCAAGCAAAAAGGCAGGTACATCTTTCAACGGTGGGAATTCCATGTGGAGTTCAGATTAGTAGCTCATGGGAGTTCAGAATATTAAAAGTTGGGCAAAGTATACCGTTGGAGAAAAAGGCCCCAAGAGAGCATGAGCCGTTGATTTTTAAAGGGACATGTGGCATTTGCTCCAAGTGTTCGAGGAAATAAGCTTTGAGAGTTTCAAAGTGAGAAGTGTGTGGAATTATTGAAGTTTCGAAGCCCAAACTCCCAAAATAATTTGAGCCATCAAAAGCTAAGGACGCATGGATCCAGATCCCTCACTTTGGAGTTCGATACTCCGGAGAATTGTGGGAGTTAAACATTGCAAATTCTCTAAATGCACGTAGTCCCAAAGACTGGAAGGAGATCCTGATCGTTGATAGAGGAGGGAGAAGAAGGGAAGTTGATCTGGTTGAAGGGGTCAAAGTCCCGAAGCAAGAGTAGAACCATTGATTGAAGATGGTGTGCGTCAGTGGATTGACAGCTCCAAGTAAAAGCACAGAAGGTAAGCGAGATTTGAGTTTGGATTTTCCCAGGGCCTGGAGGCCCAAAGTGGATCTCGGTCGTCCTAATCCAGGAGCCACGCGTCATAAGATCCTTAGCTCCAAAGGTTTTTCTTGGGGCAAATATATTTTGAAGTTTCAAAGGTTTGAAGCCCAAATCATGAAGCAAATATCGGTCGTCGATTTGAAAAGGGAATATCTAATCCATCAATATAAAAGGCGTCAGGATTGACTCGAAGAAGTCATTGGCATCGCCTAGAACATTCATGGGTGTCGGGCCTCGTCCCGATCCCGATGAAGGTATTTAATGAAAATGGGGATGGTATTTGAGACCTCGTCTCACCCCATAAATGGAAATTATACTGAGAATGGACGTGGGGGGAGATTGTCAATCCAAAGTTTTTCGAGGGACGAATTTTCCTGCAAAGCACATAACTAATCTGGGCTCGCATATGAAATAAGAAGGCATGCACATGCTAACAGAGTAGGTGTCGACTGGAAACTTTGAATGCAGGGGTCCGATCACATTCCTGGTGGTTGCAGCAATTTACTATATATAGGCAGTTTTGATATTTTGTTAAGTTTGAATGGTTGAGCTAGGCTCCTTGCTATTGTAATTATTTTTTATGAAGAACACTAGTTCTCTCGTTATGTATTTCTTTTTTGAGACATATTGGTTAATCTAATTCAGCTTTCTTGCTCCATATTATTTTCCTCAGATTCTGAGAGAGTTCATGATTGACTTATTCACATGGATTGTTATGATTGTATTATTATGAATGTTGTATTATAGTGTTGTTGTAATTTCTTTCAGTTTCTTTGAGATTTGAATTCAAGAGGATCTTGTGTTTAAGTTTTTCCCCCTTAGGCTGTTGGAAGACCTAATGTCCACAGCATACCTCTACACTCTCCTCACCAAATTCTTCCCTCTATTCACCCTTACTCCAACTTACTGACTGAAGTTGATTCTAGACCTCAATTTCTTATGCATGCTAGTTCAGATTTATGAGTTAGAACGTTATTATCATTGAGTCCTCTCCATTTGATCACCTAAAACTCATTTACATTTACTATATAAAATGATGGGTATTGGGCTTACCTTCTATGCAATATGAGGGTGAATTCTAGTGCTAACAAGTTGAATCTTTGTTTACAAAAGATGATCATGCCAAGAATCTCCTTGAAGAAGTTTCAGTTCGAAAAGTGCAAGAAACGAGAAAGATAAATATTGGAACGAACGAGTCCCTAAAATATGTCAACTTGGGAGTTGATTGCACCACTGAAGAGGTTGACCAATATGTTTCCTTATTCAAAGAATATATTGATTTCTTCACTTGGACCTATGATGATTTGAAAGCCTACAATAAAACTATATTCCATCATATTATTCCTTTGAGGGAAGAAGTGAAACAAAAAATAAGGATGATGAATCCCAAGCTAAAACCTCTAGTAAAAATCGAATTGGAGAAGTTGAAGAAGGAAAGGATAATTTATCCCATCAAACATTCATACTAGCTTTCAAATCCATGGATTGTAAGGAAAAATATCAGGGAAATCTGGATATGTGTTCACTTCAGATACGTTAACAAAGCAGACATAAAAGATAATTTTCCTTTGCCTAACATGGAGTTTCTTCTATAGAAAGTTACTGGATTGGCCTACATGTCCATGTTGGATGGTTTCTCTGGATATAACCAGGTCTTGGTGGCTGAGGAAGTTATCAACAGGCTCAAGAAATTTTTTGATCTCAATGCTAGAATTCCCTTCGGTTTGAAGAATGTTGGAGCCACATTCCAAAGGGCCATGGATCATGAGTTCATCGGTTTGATAGGAAATTTTATGGAAAACTACCAAGATGAATTTACAGTGCATTCAAAGAAAAGGGAGGATCTTATCCATCATTTAAGAAAGGTTTTTGAAATATGTAGATTATACGGTGTTTCTTTGAATCCAAAGAAATGCTTGTTCGTTGTGACTCAAGGAGAGTTGTTGGGCTATATTGTATGCAAGGAAGGGATTTACATAGATCCGGAAAGAGTTAAACCAATAAACGAGCTCAATCCCCCGACATCCAAAAAGGGAGTCCAGTCATTCTTCGGAAAAATCAATTTTGTGTGAAGATTTGTTCCTGACTACACAAGCATCGTAAAGCTAATCAAACTGTTTTTGAAAAAGGAGAAGAGGTTTGAATGGACAGCAGATACTCAGGAAGCATTCAACAATATCAAAGGATCAATCACCATCGCTCTTGTCCTCATCAGTCTGGACTTCCAAAGAGACTTCATTATCTATTCATTTGCTACAGAGATAGTTGTTGCATTCGTTCTCACTTAGAAAAATAGAAACGGAGAAGAACTCTTGATAAGTTTTATGAGCAAACCCCTACACGACTATGATTTCAGGTATTCATAACTCGAGAAGCAAGCCTTGGCTCTTATAAAAGTAGTACAAAACTTTCGAACGTATATATTAAACTCCCATGTTATAGCTTATGTTCCTTCATCACCAGTGAAGATCCTTCTAAATCAAAAGTTGAGAGAAGGAAAATGGGATAACTGGTTGGAAAAGATACAAGAATATGATATTGATATTAAACCTATAAATGCAATCAAAGGACAAGGTTTATGCAAGCTCATCACGAATGGGGACTAGTTCAATGGGATGATTTTGATCTCAGTCGGAGAACCATTAGCTGATTTAGAATGGTACAGAGATATTATATTCTACTTAAGGTCTGGGAAATTTCATGTAACCATGAACCCCAAGGAGCGAAGTACATTGAATATGAAAATGAAACAATACGTGTTGATTGCTGACATATTGTTCAGAATAAATTTTGATGGTATACTTCTAAGATGTGTCGATGAAAATCAATCCCAAGAACTAATCAGAGAATTCCATGAGGGAATATGTGGTGGACACTTTTCACCTACTAAAACTTCCCACAAAGTAATCAGAGCAGGATTTTACTGGCCATCAATCTTCATAGATTTGTATGACACAATAATGAAGTGTTTTTCATGCCAACAGTTTTTAGGAAAAATGAAGAAATATGTGATGCCTTTGCAGCCTATTGTGGTAGAACAATTGTTTTCCCAATGGGGACTCGATGTTGTTGGGTCGATTAATCCAAAATCTAGCAAGGGACATATGTACATTCTAAAATCTACCTATTATTTCATGAAATGGTCAGAAGTGGTGGCACTAAAGAAGGTTGATGTTGAATAATTGATCAAATTCCTCAAAGACAACATTCTTTCAATATTTGGTGTCCCTGATAAATTTATCACACACAATGGTTCGATCTTCATTGGGTCAAAGTTCACGGAGCTTTATGGACAATATGGAATCATCATGCATCATTCATCGAATTATTATTCACAAGGTAATGGCCTTGTTGAATCCAAAAACAAAACACGTGTGCAGATACTAAAGAAAATCGTTGATAGCAACCAAAGGAATTGGCATATGAAGCTGACGGATGCATTATGGGAAAGTAGAACAACCCCAAAGGATAGCACAAGGATTTATCAATATCTATTGGTTTATGGGAAAGAGAAAAAAATGCCAATTAATCTAGAGCTCAACACACTAATCTTTGTGGTTAATACTGAGGATATAGAAGACAGTTCACCCATCCAGAGGAGAATCAACTAGTTGGTGAAGTTAGAAGATGAACGAACAAAATCCCTGGATCGAACTTCTCAGAGGTAGCAGAGCATCAAAAGATATTTTGATCAGAGAACAATTATGAAGAACTTCTAGAATGGATAGCTCATGTTACTTTGGAACAAGGCCAAGGAGAAGTCATCCATGTATACAAAGTTTGAAGCACTCTAGATCGGACCATATGTCGTCGAGAAGATATTGGGTTTTAACTCCTATATACTCCAAGAAATGAAGGGAAAAAGATTAATGTTGCTTGTCAACTGGAAACATTTGAAAGGTTTCTTCTCCTAATACTTTTTCATTCTCATTGTACATAATTTTATTTTCTATTCAGTTTGTATATTCTTACTCTGACTCCATAGCCCAATGGGTGGAAGCACCTGGTCACAACAGAATATGGATTCTTGAAAATCCACAGGGGTTTATCATCCCACAGTTGGAACCTGTTGTTGAGATCAATTCCTGCTTCTGAAATTTCCATCCCCTTTTCTATTTTCCCAACTTCTTTTCTCCCTTTCTTTTCCCTCTTCTATACTTACATGTTTTCCCCTTTTCCTTTTTCCCTTCTACTCTCCCTTTCTTGTTCTATACTTAGTCATTTTTTTTAGAATGGCAGGTTCCTGAGTTGGTGGACTTGTGAATCGTCATCTCCATCGACACCTTCACATCACGAGTCTAAACAACCATCGCACTATCCTATACTTAGCCGATTTTTCAATCGCGGGTTCTCAAGTTGGTGAGGTCGAACTCTTGCACCCCATGTTCTGTGATTTTTTT
>JASDQU010013155.1:64167-75521 GCA_032191745.1 Picea mariana
CCCCCCAGCCGTGAGGGGGAATTGTTTTTTAAAATGCAACTCATTTTTCTCAAAATTTCAAGCTAAAAATAAGTTAAAAAAGATAAGAAACGGAAGAAATCTTTTAATGAAAAAGCAAGCTATGTTGTAATCAGACCTAAGATGTCGACTGCTATGACAAAGACCAAGATTAAATCAAGGAAATCCATGAGAGGTATAACTCTTGATAAGGAAGAGGATGACTACCTCTCCTTAAACAAAAATTTTCTTAACATGCATGTTGTTGATAGTTCAATAGCCAGCGTGTGCACGCGAGATGTGTAAGGTCAAAGTGTGTGTACATGCATGCAGGCCTTATACAGGCCGCGTGTACCTCTACAATTCTTCAAAAATGAAAAAAAAAAACAAGCAATCAAACACTATCAGAGACTACTGGTATTAAGAACCAGAGTCCCTTGAAGACTCAGAAACTTACTTTGACAGAAAATAAATACAATTAAAGGAAAATTTCATAGAACAAAACCAATCTGAGGTGGTACCTAAGCTACAAAATGCAAAAACAGAGACCAGAATGAGATCCAGAAAACCCCTGAGAAGGATTACTTCTGACAGGGGAGAGGATGACTACCTCTCTAAACAAAAAAAATTATGAACTCAGACACGCGATTGACACTTCATCAGCTAGTGTGTGCATGCGGGTTGTGTGAAGGTAGAGTGTGTGTACTTGCATGTAGGCCTTATACAGGTTGCGTGTACCTCTGTGACTTCCCGAAATGAAAATGCAGCCAAGCAAAGAAAGCAGGGAATACTAGTATGGAAGACCAGAATCCCTACTAGCTCGGACTCTTGCAGAAACTCAAAGAAAAGGTGATGAAACCAATTTAAAACTACCAAAAAGTATCCCCAGAAAACCAGAGAGAAATCCCCAGTACGTTCACCAATTATTTTGTGAGTGGGAAATCCCCCTATGGACTAGCACTTAGGGTTATATCATGCATGAAAAAAAGACCTAAAGATTCCTACTTTTTACCATCATCCTAGACCTAATCCCCATTATTCTTAAGCAAATACACAGTTAAGAAGATCAAGTGAACATACCTTATTTCTGGCATTTGATATCGATCCCTCTTCACGCTTGGTCACTCTTTGACTGCAACTCTCCTCCCAAGGTTGACTTGCATTCACAAAATACAAACAAAGAACTCCACATGCATTTGATCTATGGATTAATGGGTTAGAGATTTAATCAACATGTACACAATAAACAATGAAAACCTCATATGGTGGGACGAGAAAAGTACTTCTTTATTATTAACTTCACTAAAGAAACTTACAATGATGAAGCCAGCCACTGCTCCATGAATCTGGTCCTAGGATCCTCTTTTACTATGCACCAAATGCTAACACACTTACTTCTCTTCTTCGTTGAAATCACAAAATGGTTGCAGAATCTTGGGCAAAGGGGAATACGAATTCTGGTAGAGTTTCTTTACTATGATTTTCATCCTCTCAAATGGGATCCCTGCCCCTTCTTCTATAGGCTAGAAGGAGCTAGGTATTTAGTTGAATGATTGGCCATGCATGGTCAAAAGGTTTAGTTAAATTACCCAAAACTATGTGTTCGGTTAGCAACTTTCCATTTTTTGTGCTTTTGTACGTACACACGGGTTGTAGTGGGTCAGGTAGAGTGTACACAAAGGTTGTAGTGGAGCAGGGCACGTGAGCCTTTGAAAAGGTTGTTTTTAAGAAGAGTTGTTCAGTACTGGCTTGGCAAAGAAGGCATATGAGATGGCCTAATGTCAGGTAAGTATGTTTGGTGCAAGTTAGGGTTATAATAGAAAGGACACCCCCCGGATGTCTGAACAGGTGAGTAAGTTCCTAGATAGGAAGGGGACACTGGAATAAATGGAGAATTATAATGTCATAAGGGTTTTCGTTTCTAAGGAAAATCCTTCCATCCATGCCACATATCTGAAAAAATGTTTGTTACTAAAATAGCAAGGCAGTACAACTACTGGTTGCATTTTTTCCATGAAAAGAGAAAAAAACAATTCATACCTCTGCCTTGGAAAGTTGGGGACTTCATATTCAAAAATATGAACAAGATTGATGAATTTGCAGGCCACTTCCACAGCCTGAATCTAAGATATGTTTAAAGGGTAAAACGGTTCGACCCTGGTGGAATTTTTGTATAACATCTACTGGAAATTGGCTTCAACAATTATTTTATTAATACTATTATGAATGAAGACGGAGATAATGACTCGGGTACTCCTTCTAGTGAAATTGGTGACCTGGAAACAATACTCAGCACCAATGAGTCGTACAAACAGAAAGGAAAATGTCCCAGCGAGAAGAGTGCACAATACCCAACTATCACTCCAAAGAGTACAACATCTCAGAGAAGTGCTCCAATGGCCCACCAAATTAAGAAAGTCACCCACATTTCTTCAGGTGGAGGAGGAGATCAGAACCCTCCTTTGGGAAAAATTGAAAGTTCCCATAAACTTCCCTTGAGGAAGAAAAGAAAAAATATTGTGCAAGAAGAGGAGGGACCTCGATCCGAAAGCAACATCCATGACCTCTCCCTCGAGGATATGGAACTCGATATTGACATCAAAAAAGTCCTCCCCAACGTTGATTAGCCAAAGGACACAACTCACCAAAATCCTCTGATAGAAATGATTGAGAGTGAGATCTTCGATGAAGAAGAGTCTTTTGTATTTCATAGCGTTGTTTTTTACAGCGAATCCAAAAATTTAATTATTGAGAAAAGAGATGTAAAGAATAAAAATGGGAAATCTTGTTCATAGGTTAACCTACGGAACATGCGACCTTCCCAAATTTCCCAAATTCACCAAGCAACTAGAGATTCTTTAGATGATTCTATTGTAGGCCTTGAAGCAGAGAACACCAAGTTAAAAGAAAGAGTAAAAGAATTGGAAGAAGCTTTAATGCCTCTTCCAGTACTTCCTAGTACTTTAGCAATGATCGGGCCTACCACACCTACAGCTAAACTTAAAGGATCTTCAAGCTTGCTCACATCATCCAATGGATAGGTGGAGAAGAACATTAAGAAAAGAATAGAATTAACTACATAGGATTGGGAGATGTCAAAGAATATGGTCTCTTTTGGAATGAGGGCACATGCCTTCCATGAATGTTTACAGGAGGATTTGAAAAATGAAGAAGGTTTTTACCTTAATGCAGTCATACCCTTCAGTTTTAAATTTACCAATATGACAGAGTTGAGAAGAAGAGAGGAGGATATCCCTTCTCTGAACCGGATAAAACAAATGAACGCATGCTAGAACAAAAAGGTTAAAAACTTGAATATCATTGTCCAAGCATGCACCCAAACCATAAAAAGGAGAGAAGAATTATTCAAAAGGCTGACTGAGATAGAACTAGTCCGGAGCACCAATGAGGTCCAAGACCCCAAATTGATTCTCAACTCAATATTCCTAACAAATCAAGCCTTTGACAAACAAGTTGACATATTTAAAGGGTTATCATTTGAAAATTTTTATGGCATTCTTGAGTATAATGAAGATGACGTAGCTAACTGTCTAGTGGATTATTCAAAAAAAAATCAAGATATTGAAGAAGCTTTGCGTAATATTTAAATTGATCTAAGGGACTTGAAGGGAGAGATTTTCAATATAAAAATCCGACATGAAATCAATGTGGCACCAATGGGAAGCTATTGACAAACTAACCGATGAAGGGTAAAAGGAAGTTAAGATGGTTCTTGTAACGGTCAATGAAAGCAATAAAAGGACATAAAAAAGCAAGTGACAAGAGAGAGATACCATCATAGGAATTTCATATTGATCACATCCTTCTTTCTTTATCAAGTCCTTCATCCAGTTACTCCACCTCTTTAAATAGAAAGGTTTAACCGAAGACTGATAATTTCATTTTTCTTCTTATCGGGTCTTGATGCCTTTCAACGCCCACTTTCTTCCTTCTACAAACTCCATTCTTATATATATCTGCTTTATGGTCTAAGGGAGCCCCAACCCCAATCTTTATGACAAGCGCATTTAAATTTCGGAGAATATGTAATAAACTATATATTTTTTATAAATTTCAAGAGAGTTATTTTGGGAATAATCTCGATTGTACTTTGTAACCCTTTTTCTGAATATAAAGTACTTGAGGTTGATCTATCTGTTAAAATGGGTACTTGACACTGAGAGGGGGGGTGAATCAGTGTCACATAACTTAGGACAAATTTCCACTTTTCAAAAATTAACTGAACAACAAAATTTATTTCATTTTCTCAAACAATATATATAAAAGAATAAATACTTTATTTATTTAAATAACTTGAATGAATACATAAGATCAATCTTTGAATATCATCTTCATACAATTATGAGAGACCCAGCTCTCTGTTACAATACCTAGCTTGTAGTTCTCATATCCAACTGAGAAATGAGGAATCCAACCCTCATAACAAGTCTCGTCTTGTTGATCTTAGATCCAACTAAAATGTGAGGAATCCAATCCTCATACAAGACCCAGCTTGTAAACAGGCACCAACCTGATAGAATGAATCTTCATTCAATCCATTATACATAAATATATATACTTCAACAAATTCAACAACACTTCTTCTCACCATTCCTTCTTGTTTATATACTCTTCCAACTGGTGTGAACTTGAACCATTGTGTCTTTTGATATTTGAACCATTGTGTATTTCATTTTAAATGATAATATTAATCTCTAATTAATATCATTTTTCTTTTTTATTCTTTATTCATGTTTTCATGATTTAACTCTCTTTTAATCATGACTGTGTATCGGTTTGTTTGTCCTCATGAGTTGATCATATACATGGATCAACTCATTATATTGTTATCATGTTGTTGTTGTGTTCTCGATTCACCAACAGATCATATTCGATCACTTATCGTTTCTCTGTATTGTTCTAGTGTTAACTCTCTGTCAAATTAATCTGTATGAGGTGCTTCCTTCAAACCATTTTCATATGATCGTAGACATATAACCACGGGCTTATCAATTTAAGCGATGCCTTCATTTTACCCTTGTTTCTTTGTTCCATATGCCTAACGATGATGACCAGATGCTAGACTAAACAAGCTCTTGAGCACTTATCAGAATCAACGGTCACGATTAAATCTCCTGATGAGATGGACGACTGTCGGAACTTCAGCACTTTTCCCTTCGAAACTTTTGGACTTGAAACCTTTCAAAAATTATGAATCAAATTTACCAAAGAGATTGGATAGTTTACGTTTATTCCATGGAAACTGATCAATCATCAGATTTGATTCTTACAAGGCTTAATCCAACAGTTGGGTCTTATTCAAGCATTGAGATGAATGGCCAAAAATTACTTTGGGACTTCGACTATTATACTTACGCTATCCTTCCATTGTAGTAGATTGACGAATGAGAATGCTCCCGAAGTGTTTCTTTAGATCGGACGAACCATGTCTACTTCGAGATTTCATCCTTAAGGACTTCGGAGCTTTTGTCATTTTCTAGTGGTGAAACTCCCGAAGTAATTCTTCTGGAGTGACGTAATTTATTTACATCATGTTTTGTCATGGCATGAGTCAATTTCCTCTTGACCCATGTCATCATCTAATTATGCCATGTGTACTTGCTGACGTGGTCTTCTACCACATGTCCTTGCTGACGTGGTCTGATGACGTGATCTGCCATATGCCTTTGCTGACATGGTCTACTGACAAACAACCCTGATCCAATGGTCATCATATATCCTCCATATCCAATGGTCCTTATTTATTTTGGATTTCGGGCTTCGGGTATTTCAAATCTCAAACTTTCTAGAGCGTAACCTCCTCACATCTTTTAACCCGAAATGAATGTTGTTCATTGATGAAGGTTTTATATCGACGGCTTGATCTATCTGTGATATTGCTTAGCCTTGGATTAAATCCAACGGCTCTTCTTATAGGTTATCTTGTCCTTCCACTAGAATGATCTAATGGGTGATAGATATTCTGGTGATTGAGATCTCAGATCTCATCCCTTGCTTATCTCGTCCTTCCACTTAAATCAATCCGACAGCTTATGGAAATTCGCATAAATGAGATCTCGTGATATTTTACCTCGCTTATCCTGTCCTTCCACTCGAAAATGATCTGACGGCTAACGGGTATTCGGATAATCAAATTCTCAATCCTTTTTCTATGTTTATCCTATCCTTCCACTTTAAAATGATCCAACGGTCGAGAAGACTCCGGAAATAGATCAATGATCAAGGATGGTTGTGGGGTCCTCAACCAGCATGACTTTTAAGACTATCATCGATTTCTACAATGGAAACTGCTCATTGGTAGTGGAATTGATTCCAACTGTATATCTATTGTCAAGTAAACATCGACAGTCGTTGTGGATTGTGGAACCACAACTTGTGAGTGGTTTAATTCATCACCCAAGCTCCGCAATTTGAAGTTGTGTGTTTTTTGGTGAGTTAACCATAATCATTGATCTTTGAACCTATAAGATCTGACGATCTTGACTAATTGTGGGATTGGAAATAGCATGATGTTTAATACTCCCTTCAATATCTACAATCTATCCCTGTCGTTGATATAGTGATTGTGCATCCGACGGTCACGACTTAATCTCACTTAATCTGCTCATTTGTTGGATCAACCACAGTCGTCGATATTTGGGTTTATGAGATCTGACGATCTAGACGAATTGTGGGATTAGAACCAGGGAGTTGTTTAATTTTTCTTTCACTCTCTGCAATTCATTCCTGTCGTTGATCTTCCTTGCAGATCCGACGGTCACGATCCTCCAATGGTCCTCAAGCCCACAGTCACTCATATGATCGACGTCTGTTCCATGAGATGATCAATACCATCACTTTTCTTGATCGGACGGTTGTTGAGGCTTCTCACCTTTTCCTGTGCATTGGTCAACTTCTCAATATTTCCATCGATCCCAATGACACTTCTACAATGTGTTCTTCCTTCTGAGCTTTGATCTTCACATACCATTCGCTCCTCCTTCTGAGCTTGTGCTTTTGATCTCTGCATATTGTTTGACATTTTCTACTAACTGATATACTGTTGACATCAATGACAATTTCATCTATGGTAAATCACAATGATAATTCATCATAACAACAAATCATCACATCATAATGGCATCAACTGTTGACATCAATGACAAAATATTATTTACAATATGTCCAACAATCTTTCCCTTTGTCATTGAGGGAAACACATAAAATTCATACAAAAAATCCCCTGTGATGATGCTTTCCTCCTATGAAGTTACTCTCCCCCTATGACATCAATGGAAAAGGGTTTCTCCCCTTATAATCAACATATGTTTGTCTGCATGTTGTTGACCAAAATATGAACTTGGGTAACTCCCCTTGGAATCATGTTTTATCTGTCATAATTGAATGACTCCCCTGTCAATATGCTCTCTCTCTGCTTCTGATTACTCTCCCTCTTTTTTTCTGAAAGAGTAGCTCTTCCTAACAAGGTATATTCCCCTATTAATTTACTAACTTCTTATCTCAGTTTATTGGGAATTTTGTGTTTAAATAAGTAGTCTTCTTGATACAATTTTTTGTAGTGATCAAGTCTTTTCATAACCTAATCTAATTACTTTCTTATTTAATAACCAAAATACTCCTCCTGAGTTTTTACTGACTTTCCTTTGTCAAATAGAATAAGAGTATGAATCTTACTGATATTTTTTATTACTTCTTATTCTTCTTTGATATTTCACATGAATATCAATTGAGGAATTATACCAATTTTGTTATCAATTTTGTTATCACAGGAATCTCTCTTTGTTGAATGATACTCCTTGAACTTCTCTGCTACTTTTATTTTATTTATTTTTGTTAACAACTTATGACATCATCAGAATTTGATATTGTCCCATATACTTCTATAGGTACTTCCTCTTATTGAGCTTGATTTATTTCATATTGAATTTCACATTCTTCATTAGGACTTTTACCCATCATGATCTTATTATTAGTTTCTTCATTTTCAGGTGTAATAACATTTTTCTTGCTTTCTCCTTCAAATTTTCTGCTCCATATCTTCTTGTGAGATATTCTTCTTTTTGGATCTTCTCTTTCTAATTGTGTTTTTGGATATTTATCATCTCCTTTCTTGTTCCAACTTTTATTAGGTTTTTCACTAACTTGAATGACTTATTCAAATATTGACTTTTTGTATTCTTGCAGTTTTGGGATTTGTGCCCAAACCTATCACAGTTGTAACATCTCATTGTATGAAAAAAAATTGTTGTGTGCCCAACAAAATTACATCTCCAACATCTAATTGAGTTTTTGGATTTTCTTGCATATCCTTTCTCTAGTTTCTTGCATTTCATTGCTTTATGGCCAAAGCTATGACAAGAAAAACAATAGCCATTGAAGGTATTTCCATTCTTGATTTTATTTTTACTTGTAGGATATGTCATTTGATTTTCTTCTTCCTTTTTACCTCTAAAGTTGTTCTCCTTAACAAAGTTCATGACTTGTAATTTCTTTGTACTTGCACCTTTTCCTTTTAAGAAGGATGATCCTTTCTCATTTTTGTAAATGGTGCTCCATTTGTTATTGTCATCTTTCTTATTGTATCCAAGACCATTTTTTTCATCAGTTGATCTTTGGCTCTTCCAAATCTTATTTAGGATAGTTGATCTATTCTATAAATTGACAATCTTATTTGTATTTTCATTCATCTTTTTGGGATTGACTATTTCTAACTTCAACATGTGACATAATTTTTCCTTTTTAGTCAACTGAATCTTCAGGGCTTCTTCCACTTCTTTAGCATGTTCAAGTTGACTCTTTAGATTGATGACTATTTCTTCTGTATCATCTGAGACTTCTTTTCATTCAATATTTTTTTCATATATCTTCAATTCTTCCATATCTTTTGTTAGATCAAAAACTTTAGTTTTCAATATTTTCATTTCTTCTTTGTATTCTATCTGAATCCTTTTGAGTTTGATGGCTTATCTTTAAAACATTTGGCATGATTCTTCCTTTTTAGTTATTTGAATCTTCTAAGCTTCTTCCTTTTTCTTAGCTTCTACAATTTGAGTCATCAGATCTGCATTAGTACTTTCTTTTATCTTTTTGAAATTGATAATTTCCAATTCCAACATGTGGTAAGAGTTTTCTTTCCTTGTTAATTGGATCTTTAGTTCTTATTTACTTTCTTTGATTTCCTCAAGTTGAGTGTTTGACTTCTCAACCTCCTTTATAAGATTCAAAACTTATGCTTCTAGCTTATGACATGAATCTTCCATTTTTCTCAACTGGTTCCTCACTACCTCCTCTATTATTTTGGTTTCTTCAAGTTGGGTTTTCAAATTAACATTGCTTTATTTTAGTTCTTTTAGATATGCAAGGTTTCTGCTAAGTTCATCAACTTCCTTCTTTTCTTCTTTTTCCTGACTGATTTCATTCCTCAATTTCTCAATCTCCTTTTATTTTTCTTTTAATTGAACATTTTGCTCAGATATGATTTTTTTATTGTCTTTGAGTGTTTCCTTTATTTCCATTATATGTTTTTTACTCTTTTCAAGAAATTATTTAGTGTAGTCATGAAGAAAACTATAGTCTGAATCATTATGATCAAAGTGGTATACATAGAGACTCCAATAAACTTTCTGTTTGGCCTTTGATAGTTCTTCTTCTACTTCATCCATGGGATAATTGTTAACATAACATTCTTCTGATTCTTTTAGTACTTCTTTTCTTTTACTATCATGTTTCTTTAATTCTTCCATCTCTTCTGTTAGATTAATAACTTTAGTTTTCAAACTTTTGATCTCCTCTTCTTTGTTTTCTAGCTGAAACTTTTGTTCACGCTCTTCATGGTTAGATTGATCTAGCTTTTGTAGTAGCATCATATCTTTATGTTGGAGTTTCTCCAACTCTTCTAGAGTGCACAGGGTTGTGTACTCAAGACTACCAAGAGCCTCCACAAGAATTTTAATATGCATATAATTTCCTGGTTCCAAACGAATCTCTCCTATAGCAGCTGCAACATCAGTTTTAAGATTATGTAATTTTTCTTAAGTGAATACTAAGGTATTCCTCAATTCCTTGATGAGGTTGTCTTCTTCATTGTTAACTAGGATTTGCATCAAATCATGCATTTCATACTGATTAGAAATGTATTTCTCTGTATTATGTTCTTCAATCTGATTGCAATTTTCCTTTTCTTTATCTTCTTCATTTTCTTGATAAGAACTCTCTTCTTCTGAGTTTTGTTCTTTATTCTGATAAGAATCCTGTGTATATGAGTCTTGTTGTTCACTTTGATAGGATTTATCTTCTTCTTGTGTTTCATTCTGATAATATTTTTCTAGTTGAAGCCATAATTCTTTAGCATATTTGTAGTGCTTCATATTTTCTTTGAATTGGTTTGTTAATCCATCCAGAATTGCTTTTAAGGCTACTGAATTATTTCTCTTTTCTTATTTTGTAGTTTTGGATTTTCTCTTTGAAGTAGTTAAGTTCCAAGGCTTACTTACTACCGAATCCCAAACTCCAGATCCTCTTGACTTCAAATATCTTTTCATACTTTTCATCCATGATAAATAATTTGTTCCATCAAATAAGGGAGCTTCATTTGTGGAGATAACAATTTGTCCACCCATTTCTTTTGTATCTACCTTCAGTGTTTAAATTGTGTTGAAGTAACCTGATCTTATACCAATTGTTGAAATGGGTACTTGACACTGAGAGGGGGGGGATGAATCAATGTCACATAACTTAGGACAAATTTCCACTTTTCAAAAATTAACTGAAGAACAAAATTTATTTCATTTTCTTAAACAATATATATAAAAGAATAAATACTTTATTTATTTAAATAACTTGAATGAATACATAATATCAATCTTTGAATATCATCTTCATACAATTATGAGAGACCCAACTCTCTGTTACAAGACCCAGCTTGTAGTTCTCATATCCAACTGAGAAATGAGGAATCCAACCCTCATAACAAGTCTCGTCTTGTTGATCTCAGATCCAACTGAAATGTGAGGAATCCAATCCTCATACAAGACCCATCTTGTAAACAGGCACCAACCTGATAGAATGAATCTTCATTCAATCCATTATACATAAATATATATACTTCAACAAATTCAACAACACTTCTTCTCACCATTCCTTCTTGTTTATATAATCTTCTAACTGGTGTGAACTTGAACCATTGTGTCTTTTGATATTTGAACCATTGTGTATTTCATTTTAAATGATAATATTAATCTTTGATTAATATCACTTTTCTTTTTTATTCTTTATTCATGTTTTCATGATTTAACTCTCTTTTAATCATGATTGTGTATCGGTTTGTTTGTCCTCAT
>JASDQU010013155.1:79963-93020 GCA_032191745.1 Picea mariana
ATGCTGGGGGAACACACCCACCCTCTGCAAGTCATGTTGGGGGAAAGAGTCCAGTCACTGCTATTCATACTGGTAATAGGTTTGTAGCCTCTGCAAGTCATGTTATCGACCCATCACTAACCTCTGCAAGTCATGTTGGAGATGTTCAACCAACCACTGCTAGTCATGCTGGGGGCATTGATTCTATTAAGAAACCTAGATGGATAGGACATAAGCCTAAGTTCCATTGTAATCTTTGCAAGGGAGATCACCTTACTCATTTGTGCCTTGGCATTCCAGAGGTACATAGATTGTGGTCCCTGTCTGCAAGATCTTATGATTCTGAGTCTTCTGAGGTTTCCTCTCAGCCTATTTATCCATTGGTTGAGAAAGTGGTCATGCCGATGCATTCATCAGCTGATACTACTCCTCTTTTGAGGGGTGAGGTGCCTTTGGACCTTGTAGTCTCTCAACCTATGCAGTCATTGGTTGAGAAAGTGGTCATGCCGATGAAGTCATCGGCTGATCCCACTCCTCTTTTGAGGGGTGAGGTGCTTTTAGACCATGTAGTCTCGCAGCCTATGCAGTCATTGGTTCAGAAAGTGGTCACGCCATCGCGATCTTCGAATGATCCCACTCTTTTCTTGGAGAGTGTCAAGTCTACCAAAGTGGTCACGCCGTTGCAATCTTTGACTGATCCCACTCTTCTCTTGGAGAGTGTCAAGTCTACCGTAGTGGTCACGCCGTTGCAATCTTCAGCTGATCCCACTCTTCTCTTGAAGAGTGTCGAGTCTACCAAAGTGGTCACGCCAATGCCATCTTTGGCTGATCCCACTCCTCTCTTAAGGAGTGAAGTGCCTACCGACTATGTTTTCAACATTTCCAGTTCCATACTTTCAGAACAAGAGGGCATTCTGCTCGCTCCGAGCACACCCCCTCCAAGCCCTAGGATGGTTTCCTTTGATTGGAATGACCTTGTTGAACCTCATATTCCTTCTTCTGCACCTTTTCAAATAAGGGTTGAAGTTAATTCAACAAATATTTATCGATGTATTGTGGATTAAGGAGCCTTTGCAAGTATTTTATCCTCCTCGGTTTGGAAAGTCTTTGGATCTCCCGAGATTTTGTCTTCTTCGCATGAACTGTTGGCTTTTGATAGACGTCCTACTGAATATTTGGGGAAGACTATCCTTGTTGATGTTATACTGGTGCAAGGCTCGTTATATTTCAATATGCTTCTCGGGCATGATTATGTATATGCTATGAACGTTGTGGTATCTACACTCTTCCGGGTGATGCATTTCCCTCACAATGGAAGCATTGTCACTATTGACCAGCTGGAATATGATAATCACCATCCTAATTCAATGTTAGTTCAGGCTTCCCCTTTATATGTTTCTAGTGTTCGTGTAGACTCCACCCCGCCACAGGTTAATTATGTGGTGTCTTATCCTCGGTGTTCAATTGCTTCTTAGTAGGAACCTGTGCAATCATGTTTTCCTTCTTGAGACTTGGAATGAGAAATTGATCCATTGGTTCATCCAATGGGGGCATGGGAGCCCTTGCTTCCCCCTCTTGCTCCAAGTGGGCTTGAGTATCCTTCTGAGTCTGATCTCGTTGTTTATAGATCCTCAAGCCCCTGTGCTTGTGATTCTTCGTTGATAGACTCTACCAGTCCTAGCTAGAACCTCCATCATCATATGGAGTATGGTCAGTTTACTTCACCCTTTGGGACTGTCGACCCTTGTTTGCATGATTTCTCAGATTTTGAATTGCCTTCAGATGAGGCTATCCTTGAAGCCATGACTACGGTTTCTATACCGTGGGAGGACTTACACCGTGGTTTGTGTTTTCTTCCCTTTTGGGAGACTTTCCAAGTTGACTATCGAAGAGACTCTTGGTCTGAGCCTAACAACGGGCTCTACCTAAACCAGTTTCATACTTGAGTCGTAGCCCCCAACGAGTCTTCTTTTAAGCCCTTTTCAGACCCTCTAAACATGAAAATATTGCCGAGCGATCTTGTTGTCTTTCATGCTCGTTAAACTGAAATTTGAAGGCACGTCTGCCTGGCGGTAGTTTACCCCTTTTTCGGTTTGGATGGTCAATTGTACGAACAAAGGAATACTCTAGGAGCCTCGGTTCTCTAGAAGAGTACTCTCAGGTATAATTTTAACCCTTTTCGGGCCTGAGGGACTAAATTTACGAAAAGGAACCCCCACAGAGTCCATAGTTAAGCTCTTTTCAGACTCCCTAAAATTGAAAAGATCGTCGAGTGACCTTATTCTTTCACACTCATTAAAATGGTCCAGAAGAAAATTCTTGACGGAGTCCATAGTTAATCTTTTTTCAGACTCCTTAAAAATGAAAAAATCATTGAGTGATCTTGTCTCTATCACACTCGTTAAAATGGTTTTGAATAGACGTCTGGTCGATGCTAGTTTACCCATTTTTCGAGCCGACTAGACTATATTCGAAAAAGGTACCCCAATGGACTCTCTTTTTACGTTTTTTCAGACTCTCTAAATATGAAAAATGCCCGAGCTTACCTTCTCTCGGCTCGTTAAAATTACATCGAAGGACGTTACCATTGTGTGTTTTGTTAATCGCGTTTGCATACCTGCGTCTTTGGTCTAAATGCCAGCTCCAGGTTGCTCTCAACTGAACCATCTGAAGCATGCCTTATACACAAGCCCTGTAGCACTTTTCCTCTACGTCTTGACACCTTTGGCCCCTGGAGGATTTTTTTCAAGTGTCCTTTTCTTGCATATGTCCCTTTTCCCTGAGCATCCCTGTGTTCTGTGCACTTGGAACTAGTATGTTTGCGACACTCGATCCTCCTTTGTAATGTATCATTCTTTTATTCTTTTTCAATATTTCCAAAATTATTGAAAAAGACAAAAAAAATCAAATATACCCCAAAAAGAGGAAGGGAAAATTATTTTCTTTTTATTGGCAGCACAATGAGTCGCTCTTGGAAAAAGCACATCCTTCCATTTGTTCATCAAGCCCTGGGATTTAATATGACCTTAGAAAGATGTTCTCGCTACATAGAGCTGTGTCCTCCTCTGTTTGGTTATTCTTCCAAACATATGGAGAGTTTACGGTGCCTCCTACATCATGAACTTATGTCAAAATATCATGCTGCATGAGTCTCATCATTTTTTGTGCTATTGTCCAAGGGAATTTTTTACCAAGCCTGAGTCAACCCATCTGTAGTTTGTCTCTTGCCCTCATGCCTGACCATCCCAAAGGTCCAATCAAGTCTTTGTTTGAAATCCATGAAGCCCTCAACCTCATCATCAAGATCCTCTAGTCCATGACCAATGAGCCGTCGAAGACCTCTGGGTAGTGAAGTCGTATACTCATATTACACTCCTACTTGAGTTTTGAAGATTTTGAAGTTGATGCTCGAGCTCTGAAGACCTCATCTCTAGCCATCAGGCCTTATCCGCTTCTAGAAGATGGATACTATAAATGTATATCTTTTTGATTTCGAGATGTAGATCCGCTGTGTATTGCTCACAACTACACTTTATATAGTTATATCACATGGATCTACAACGTATTTGATTGGCAGCCATGATTTTATTTCATTCCGAGCATGGGTATGCTCGCCTCGATGAGACAATTGTTATTTTGCAGATGGCACCTCCCGAATTCTGGTCCTTGGGCTCATCGGTTTGGTACGTTGATAAAGATTGGTAATGTATTTTGGCCATCAGATGCTCTTTTGACCTCACACATTAGGGGGCATCTTTTATAACCCTAATTTACACCAAACATACTTACCTGAAATCAAGCCATCCCATATGCCTTCTTTTCCAAGCCAGTACTGAACAACTCTTCTTAAAACACCCTTTTTAAAGGCCCACGTGCCCTACTCCACTACTGAACGAGTGTACATGCTAGCTGCCTCACTACAACCCGTGTGTACCTACAAAAGAATGAAAAAAGGAAAGTTGATGACGAAACACACAACTTTGGGTAAGTTAACTAAACCTTTCAACCATGCATGGCCGATCATTCGATCAAATACCTAGATCCTTCTAGCCTATAAAAGAAGGGGTGAGGGTCCCATTTGAAAGGAGGAAAATCATAGTAAAGAAACTATACCCAATTGAGCATTCCCCTGTTCCCAACCTTTAGCCATCCTTGTGCAAAGAGAAGTATAGAGCAAAGCAGTTGGAGGACATTTGAAGAGGAGCCCAGGACCAGTTTTGAGGAGAAGTGTCGACCACATATTGTAAGTTTACTCTTATGAAGATTAATACAAAAATAAATACTTTTCATGTCCCGCCATATCACGTGTTCAAGTTGAATATTTATTTTATGATATTGTCACAACTAACCCAACAATTAGTATATGAAATGCATGTTCACATATTTTTGTTTGTTCATGTGTGAATGCGGGTCAGCTTTGGGAGGAGGCTTGCAATAAAAAAGTGAGTGAAAGAAAAGGGATTGACATCAAACGAAGGAATCAAGGTAGAGTTATTGAATCCTGTTTACACCTTTATATTGCATGAATGTGGGGTTTTGTGTTGGGAGAATAAGAAATAGTAGAAGCCTTTGAAATTGTCATTTTTTTCATGCATGATTAGAGCCCTTAAATGCTAAGTCCGTAGGAGGGATTCCCACCCACAACAAGCGCCAGTCATGTTTTCTTGATCCGGCATCCGCAACAACTACATCTACTTTTTGGGTAAGTGGAGGTATGTTGTTTTCTAAGTTTTAATCACACAATTCCTTATATGCTGACTTGAATATTTTGGAAAATTTCCTCACCATGTTCTCTTTCCTTCCGTAACCTACCCTAAGTTGCATGAGGATATGCAACCACTTCACTTGTGGGGGGGGGGGAACTAAAATATTTCAACACATATTCATTACCATTATTCCATTTTACCATCTCGTCATTCCATTTATGATTCACTAACATTTCTTTTCCAATGACACTTTGTTGCATTTCTATTGATATACATATTGGCATGATTCATAAAGATAAAGAAAAGGCTTTCTTATACTCAGTGATGCTCTCTTATGCACATTGATAGCTTATTATTTCTAGTGAAGTATAGTGAAGTACATGGCCATGAACAGAGGCTCAACCAGAATGTGTTGAGGTACTGAATGTCTCGATCGAAGACGATTTTTTGTAGTATCCAAAAATGTACCCACACTCATTTGAAGAAGAGCTTGGCAGTGGCCTTTGTTGTGATGCTCTTCTTGCAGGCAACAAGAATCACCATCTTGGAAAATAGATCAACAACCCTGAAAACACAGTCATTTCCCTACTTGGTTGACAGAAGTCCCAACATGTAGTCCATCGAGATCAATTCCCAAGGCCTGTCAGGCGTAGGTAGAGGGGTGTACATGCCTTATTTATTAACGATCAGTTTGGAAATGGCACAGACCGTGTAGGAGATAATATACTTGTTGACATCCTGTTGGAGTTTTGGCCAATAGAAATGTTGTTGCAACACTAAAATTGTCTTCTCTACGTTGAAGTGTCCTGGCACCTGACTGTAGTGAGCTTCCCAAATCAACTTCGCTCACCATGGTTAGTGCAACAACTCCAGGTCAGCTTAGGAAGTCAGCAACACGGTTGGTGCTCCATGTCTTATACTTGATGTTGATATGGAACTACTCAAAGTATGTGGACCACTTCTAATGGCAGTCATTCTGTAATTTTCCTTATGTATGCATGAACTGCAGAGGCTTATGATCAGTATGGATGACTGTCTCATTCCCTAGAATGTAATGCCTCTACTGGTGGTAGGCTTGTACACTGGAGTACATTTCTTTGTCGTAAGTGGGGTACTTATAGACAGTATCTAATAGTGTATCACTATGATATTCCATGGCATGTCTATGTTGAATGAGAACTGTGCCCACAACATAGTCTGAAGCATCTGTCTCAATCTCAAAAGGTTGTTGTAGGATGGGTAATGAGAGAATTCAGGCTAAGCACAAGCGTTGCTTCAAATCATCGAATGATTTTTATTGTGACTGGCCCCACACAATTTTTTCCTTGCCATCATCCCTGGTCACTTGGCTAAGGGCCCATGCAATGTGGGAGAATCCCAACACGAACCTATGATAGAAATTGGAAAGGCCTAAGAAGCTTTGAAGCTCAGTGAGTGTGATCGGGGTTGGCCAGTCATGGATGATCTGGATCTTTGTTGGATTGACATTCACCCCATTCTCATCAACAATGTAGCCTAGGTACTGGACCTTGGTCATGTCGAAGGAGAATTTTTCCAAATTTCCATATAGCTTGTGTTGTCACAGAGTGTGCAGAACCTGTTGAATGTGTTGCAAGTGTTCCACCTAAGTCTTGTTGAAGATGAGGATGTCATCCAAATACACCACCTTAAAATAATTGGTGAAAGACTGCAAGGTATCGTTCATCATCCTCATGAAATTTTTTGGGGCATTTTTCAAGCCAAAGGGCATGACCAACCATTCAAAAAGATTTTCTTTGGACCTGAAGGCAGTCTTCCATACATCAGTTTTCTTTATTGGGACCTAGTGGTAACTGGATTTAACATCAATCTTACTAAAGTATTTGTCCCCCTTGAGCTGGTCAAGGAGATCGTTAATTTGGGGAATTCAGTACCAGCTGTTGGCTATGATTTTATTTATGGCACGATAATCAATGCAGAGTCACCAAGACCCGTCTTTCTTCTGCACAAGCACAATTGAGCTTCCACAAGGTGATGAGCTTGGGCGGATGTGCCTCTTTTCGAGCAGCTCTTAGATATGGTGCATGATTTCCTCATTTTTTGACAGAAAATGTGATCCAAGTGGATATCGGAGGCCACCCACCATTTTCGACTAGCTCAAAACAGTGTTCTGGCTATTTTGACAATTTACTATTTTTAGCATGTTTTAACTTCCGGGGCCATTTTGAGGACCTAAATGAAGGTTTTTTTGAGATCAAGGTTCCCAATTATACCCTAAGGTTTGTTTTATCCCCCAAAATGAATCTCCTCGATGATACCTTTCCAACGAGATATCATATGCCTAAAACGGAGATCGTATGCAAAAGTTACGACCCCGGGAAGTTGATGTACTAACTTACCCAAATAGGGCCCACATGACTTTTGGCGCTTTATCTCCTAGGGTTAGGTTTTTGGATGTATAGGATTTTTGGCATTCCTGTTTATTGTAAAAAGGCCTTTAGAGCCTCATTGTAATCATCTTCTAGCGAATGGGAGTAACCATCACATCTCTTCTCAGAGATAAACTGCCACCATTCCAGCGAGTCTTTCACTCTGTATTTTTACAGTCTCTGTACATTTCTTTCATTAATAGAAATCATGTATTACTGTATCTCTGTGTTTATTGTTGCATCTCTGATATATTTCTGTTATAATTATTGGATATACGCGATATCTCTGTGCATTTCTTTATTACATCTCCGTTCTCATTTCGTGCCGAAAATAATCCGGATCAGTGGTATCAGAGCAGGCTATTCTTGATCGTTTTTTTAGTGCATGTCCCCGACGAGGTCTGAGTATAGCAAGTTGGGTCTCGATATTTTATTTCTTGAGGAAAATTGCTCTCGCACACCCAAGAAACCCTCAATGGCGGAAGAAAAGAAAAAGGACGGAGCAGACGATCCTATCAGTCTATTGCTTGAGCAAGCTCTCACGTGACAGAGGGAAGAAATGATGGAGAATTTTTCCCACATCCTTCAACGCCTGTCGATAGCAACATGTGTATCTTCATCAAGAGGCCACTTTGGAGGCACCTCTCCTTTCAAGGTACAAGTTAATTTTGATATTCCTGTATTTGAAGGACAGATAGATGCAGAAGGCCAAGACAAATGGTTAAATTTGCTAGAAGGTTATTTCTCTATTCACAAATTTTTTGACAAATAAAAGATCACCTTCGCACTCCTTAAAGCTCTCCCCCATGTACAACATTGGTGGGAAACTTATTGGGAGTAGAGTTCCATAGAGGAGTCTGGAATATATGGGGTCGATCCCACTTGGGATTTTTTTGTGGATGCGGTAAAGGAATATTATTACCGTGTTGGAAACTATTAGGACCAGTACATGAGATGGACCACACTACGGCAAGAGAGGGTCCAAGCAGTTCTGGAGTTAACCAATACCTTCCATACCTTGCGCACCAAGCTGGGTATCAAGGACTCTGAGCGACATTTGGTTCTGAAATACCATGGGGCTCTACATAGATACATCCAGACTGAAATGGATTTTCTGGACATCTCATCACTTAATGCTTCTTATCAATATGCTGTTAAAATCGAGCATAAATTTAAACACCAGAACAAACGGAATTTCAGATCTGTAAATCTGCAACAACTAAAGTATGACAAAGACAACCCTAACAAACATTCTTTCGAAAACCAGTCCAAGACATAGGAAAAGAAGGGTCAGGGGAAGACAAAGAAGGACACCGGAAAATGGTGCAATTTCCACAAAATCCCCTGGCACAACACCGATGAATGTCGCTCAAAACAGTCATTAGAGGCCAAGATCAAAGACAAGGAGCCGAGCCCTGATTCAGAAGCCGATTCTAAAAATACTGGTAAAGGATAGATCATTCACGCAGACCCCACTGCTATTGTCGCAACCGCAACAACTCAACCAGAAGAACCAACAGATTACGAAGACGGGGAGCGCCTTTTTCATTCACAGATGTGGGTGAAGGGGACCCCGCTGCATTTTATTGTTGATAGCGGAAGCTAGAAGAACCTCATCTCAGCAGAGGTCGTCAAACAGTTGGGATTGTCGAAAACACCACACTCACAGGCATACAACATCGGGTGGCTTCACCAAGGACGAGATCTCCATTTCAGCCAACAATGTTGATTGTCATATGACATCCAGACCTTCAAGGATGAGGCATTATGTGATGTTTCCCCACTAGATGTCTGTAATATTCTCTTGGGCCAACCATATATGTGGAAGCGCCATGCTGTTTATGAGTCTCGACCCCATAGTTTCATTGTTACTTTGGGAGGTCATCTCTACAGAATACTAGAGGTAGTTCTGACTATTGTTCCACCTAAAAAGTTCCGGAAGGTAGTATCTCATACTACAAAATTTAGCTTCTTCACAATTTATTTAAAAGGAGAACAGAAGGACGCTGCAACCACTAAAGCCTCACCCCAAACACCTTCTATCCAATAGAAGCAGATCGACAAGGCTACAGAAAAGCGCAAAGATTCCTTCTGCACACTTTCCTCTCATGTATCTCGACTTGTTGAACAGCCTCATCCTCAATACGTTCTTGACATACTTCCACAAACTGAGCAGCGTGATGTCTCCAGGAATACAAGTAGCTCACCAAGATGCAGATTCAACAAACGATTTTCCCTCTCCCCCGGGAACTCAATGCAATGGATACCATTGATTCCTAAGGAGGTAGGATTGATCTAGGTGGATATCGGTGGCCACCCACCTTTTCCGACTGGCTCAAAACAATTTTCTGACAATTTACTATTTTTAGCATGTTTTAACTTCCGCGGCCATTTTGAGGGCCTAAATGAAGGTTTTTAGAGACCTAGGTTCTCAATGATAACTGAAGGAATTATTGAGCCCCCAAAATGAATCTCCTCGACGATACCTTTCCAATGAGATATCATACGCCTAAAACGGAGATCGTATGCAAAAATTACAACACCGAGAAGTTGATGTACTAATTTACCCAAACAGGGCCGACATGAATTTTGGCACTTCATCTCCTAGGGTTAGGTTTTTGGATGTCTAGGGTTTTTGGCATTCCTATTTATTGTAAAAATGCCTTCAGAGACTCATTGTAATCATCTTCTTGCAAATGCGAGTAGTCGTCACATCTCTTCTCAGAGATAAGCTGCCACCATTCTAGCGAATCTTTCACTCTGTATTTTTACAGTTTCTATACATTTCTTTCATTAATAGAAATCGTGTATTACTGTATCTCTGTGTTTATGGTTGCATCTCTGGTATATTTCTTTTATAGTTATTGGATATACGCAATATCTCTGTGCATTTCTTTATTTTATCTCCACTCTCATTTCGTGTCGAAAATAATCCGGATCAGTGGTATTAGAGCAGGCTGTTCTTGATCATTTTTTTCAGTGCATGTCCTCGACGAGGTATGAGTATAGCAAGTTGGCTCTCGAGATTGTCTCTCTTGAGGACAATCGCTCTCGCACTGCTAAGAAAACCTCAATGGCGGAAGAAAAGAAAAATGACGGAGTAGACGATCCTATCATTCTGTTGCTTGAGAAAGCTCTCATGCGACAGAGGGAGGAAATGATGGAGAATTTTTCCCACATCCTTCAATGCCTACCGATAGTAACAGACACATCTTCATCAAGAGGCCACTTTGGAGGCACCTCGCCTTTCAAGGTGCAAGTTAATTTTGATATTCCTGTATTTGAAGGACAGATAGATGCAGAAGCCCTAGACAAATGGTTAAATTTTCTAGAAGGTTATTTCTCTGTTCACAAATTTTCCGACAAAGAAAAGATCACCTTCACACTCCTTAAAGATCTCCTCCATGTCAAACATTGGTGGGAAACTTATTGGGAGCAGAGTTCCATAGACGAGTCTGAAATATATGGGGTCGATCCCACTTGGGATTTTTTTGTGGATGCGGTAAAGGAAAAGTATTACCTTGTTGGAAATTATGAGGACCAGTACATGAGATGGACCACATTGCGGCAAGAGAGGGTCCAAGAAATTCCAGAGTTCACCGATACCTTCCATACCTTGCACACCAAGCTGGGTATCAAAGACTCCGAGCAACATTTGGTTATGAAATACCGTGCGGCTCTACACAGATACATCCAGACTGAAATGGATTTTCTGGACATCTCATCACTCAGTGCTGCTTATCGATATGCTGTTAAAATTGAGAAAAAATTTAAACACTAAAACAAATGGAATTTCGGATCTGTAAATCCTCAACAACGAAAGTATGACAAAGACAACCCTAACAAACAGTCTCCTGAAAACTAGTCCAAGACACAGGAAAAGAAGGGTCACGGGAGGACAAAGAAGGACACCAGAAAATGGTGCGATTTCCACAAAATCCCCTGGCACAACACCGATGAATGTCGCTCAAAACATTCATTGGTGTCCAAGATCAAAGACAATGAGTCGAACCCTGATTCAGAATCGGATTCTGAAAATGATGGTAAAGGAAAAATCATTGACGCAGACCCGACTGCTATTGTTGCAACTGCAACAATTCAACCAGAAGAACCAACAGATCCCGAAGAGAGGGAGCGTTATTTTCATTCACAGATGTGGGTGAAGGGGACCCCGCTGCATTTTATTGTTGATAGCGGAAGCCAGAAGAACCTGATCTCAGCAGAGGTCATCAAACAGTTGGGATTGTTGACAACACCACACCCACAGCCATACAACATCGGATGGCTTTGCCAAGGATGAGATCTCCATGCCAGCCAATAATGTCAGTTGTCATACGGCATCCAGACCTTCAAGGACAAGGTATTATGTGATGTTTCCCCACTGGATGTCTGTGATGTTCTCTTGGGCTAGCTATATATGTGAAAGGGCCATGCTGTTTATGAGTCTCGACCCCGTAGTGTCATTGTTACTTTGGGAGGTCATCTCTACAGAATACCATAGGTAGTTCCAACTATTTCTAAAAAGTTCCGCAAGGTAGTATCTCATACTGCAAAATTTAGCTTCTTCACAATCTGTTCAAAAGGAGAACAGAAGGACACTGCAACCACTACAGCCTCGCCCCAAGCACCTTCTATGCCCCAAGCACCTTCTATCCAACAAAAGCAGGTCGACAAGGATATAGCAAAGCGCAAAGATTCCTTTTGCACACTTTCCTCTCATGTATCTTGACTTGTTGAAGAACCTCAGCCTCAACAAGTTCTTGACATACTTCCACAAACTGAGCAACACGATGTCTCCATCAATACAAGCAACTCACCAAGATGCAGATCCATCAAACGCTTTTCCCTCTCCCCCGGGAAATCAATGAAATGGAGACCATTGCTTCCTAAGAGGGAGCATTGATCCAGGTGGATATCAGTGGCCACCCACCTTTTCCGACTGGCTCAAAATAGTTTTTTGGCAATTTTGACAATTTACTATTTTTAGCATGTTATAACTTCCAGTGCCATTTTGAGGGCCTACTTGAAGGTTTTTCGAGATCAAGGTTCTCAATGATAGATAAAGGCATGATTGAGGCCCAAAAATGAATCTCCTCGATGATAACTTTCAACGAGATATCATACGCCTAAAACGAAGATTGTATGCAAAAGTTACGACCCCGGGAAATTGATGTACTAACTTACCCAAACAGGGCCCACATGACTTTTGGCGGTTCATCTTCTAGGGTTAGGTTTTTGGATGTCTAGGGTTTTTGGAATTCCTGTTTATTGTAAAAAGGCCTCCAGAGCCTCATTGTAATCATATTCTTGTGAATGCGAGTAGCCATCACATCTCTTCTCAGAGATAAGCTGCCACCATTCTAGCGAGTCTTTCACTCTGTATTTTTACAGTCTCTGCACATTTCTTTCATTAATAGAAATCGTGTATTATTGTATGTCTGTGTTTATGGTTGCATCTATTATATATTTCTGTTATAGTTATTGGATATATGCGATATATTTGTGCATTTCTTTATTATATCTCCACTCTCATTTCGTGACGAAAATAATCCGTATCAGGGGTATCAGAGCAGGCTGTTCTTGATCATTTTTTTCAGTGCATGTCCCCGACGAGGTCTGAGTATAGAAAGTTGGGTCTCGATATTTTCTCTCTTGAGGACAATCACTCTTGCACACCCAAGAAACCCTCAATGGTGGAAGAAAAGAAAAATGACGGAGAAGACAATCCAATCATTCTTTTGCTTGAGCAAGTTCTCACGCGACAGAGAGACGAAATGATGGAGAATTTTTCCCACATCCTTCAACGCCTGTCGATAGCAACAGGTGCATCTTCATCAAGAGGCCACTTTGGAGGCACCTCAACTTTCAATGTACAAGTTAATTTTTATATTCCTGTATTTGAAGGACAGATAGATGCAGAAGCCCTAGACAAATGGTTAAATCTACTAGAAGGTTATTTCTCTG
>JASDQU010013155.1:97767-116101 GCA_032191745.1 Picea mariana
ATCTATTCAAAATGGGAACAAAAGGACACTGCAACCACTACAGCTTCGACCCAAACACCTTCTACCCAACAGAAGCAAGTTGATAAGGTTGCAACAAAGAAAAAATATTCCTTCTACACAACTTCCTCTCATGTAGCTCGACTTTTTGAATAGCCTCAGCCTCAACAGGTTCGTGATAGACTTCCACAAACTTAGCAGCGCGACGTTTCCAGCAAGGCAAGCAGCTCACCAAGATGCAGATTCAGCAAACGTTTTTCCCTCTCCCCCGAGAACTAAACGCAATGGATACCATTTCTTCCTAAGGAGGGAGGATTGATCCAATTGGATATCGATGGCCACCCACCTTTTCCGACTGGCGCAAAACAGTTTTCTGGAAAATTTGGCAATTTACTATTTTTAGTAGTTTTTAACTTCTGGGGCCATTTTGAGGGCCCAAATGAAGGTTTTTTGAGATCAAGGTTATTAATGATATATGAAGGCATAATTGAGGCCCCAAAATGAATCTCCTCGATGATACCTTTCCAACGAGCTATCATACGCCTAAAACGAAGATCGTATGCAAAAGTTACGGCCCCAGGAAGTTGATGTACTAACTTACCCAAATGGGGCCCACATGACTTTTGGCACTTCATCTCCTAGGGTTAGGTTTTTGGATTTCTAGGACTTTTGGCATTCCTCTTTATTGTAAAAAGGCCTTCAAAGCCTCATTGTAATCATCTTCTTGTGAATGCGAGTAGCCGTCACATCTCTTCTCAGAGATAAGCTGCCACCATTCTATCGAGTCTTTCACTCTGTATTTTACAGTCTCTGTACATTTATTTCATTGATAGAAATCGTGTATTACTGTATATCTGTGTTTATGGTTGCATCTCTGATATATTTCTATTATATTATTGAATATCTGCGATATCTCTGTGCATTTCTTTATTATATCTTCGATCTCATTTCATGCTGAAAATAATCCGGATCACTATCACCAGAAGAGTACACCATATCATCCTCAGGAAAATGGAATAGTAGAAGCTTTCAATAAGATTTTGCAAAATTCTTTGAATAAGATCTGCAATGTAAACAGGGATGATTGGGACTTGAAAATACCAGTAGTACTATGGGAATATAGGATCACATGCAAGAATTTGACAGGACAAACACCATTCATATTGGTGTATGGGTAATAAGCAGTGGTGCCATTAGAATTTCTGGTACCCAATATGCCCGTAGCAGCAATTACCAACATGAAAGAAAGAGGTGCAGTACAGGTGAGGTTAAGTCAACTAATGGAAATGGAAGAGGATAGGATTCTGGCAGGATTTCACTAGAAAGTATAGAAAGAAAAGGATAAAACCTGGCATGATAAACATATTAAAAAGAAGAGTTTTAAGGAGGGAGACCTAGTTATGCTCTATGACAACAAATTTTTGCAACACCCTGGTAAGTTTAGAATGCATTGGCTAGGGCCATATGAAGTAAAGACTGTCACAGATGGGGGATCTGTGTAGCTAAAAGACTTGGGAGGAACAGAACTAAAAGGAATGATCAACGGTAGTCGACTGAAACTGTACAGGATCAGTCGACCTACTAATTCTTAAAAGTTACAGCACAGTAAGAAAGTCATGTATATAGTGTACTATAGTAGATGTTAGGAAATAAAACTCATAAAAAGGAAGACAAAAGTAGCAAAAGAAGAAAAACTAAGAAAAAAAAAGTAGAAAAAGAAATAAAATACAAAATACTAGGAAATATCGTGTGCAACAGTCAATGGAATCAGAGCGACAAAAAGAAAAAGGGACCGCACGCAGCATATGGCTAACAAGAAGAAAGCATAGCATACTAGGGGAAAAGTCACAACAGAAATGTATGGCGCACCAGAAAATGGGTCAACGGTCAGAAAAGCAAAAATGTGTCATCGGGGTAAAAAGGCATGAATTGAGCATTTATGAAACATAACGAAGTGTGCTCGACAAGATTTAATGCATTTATGCCCATCAAAGAAGCCTCTCCGAGAATATTCAGGGCAATTATGACACCCTGTATATAACTAAAACACGGGCCAAACGAAACTTATTGTGAATTTACAAACCCGCGAAGCTAGGGAGCATGAAGACAGGAGATGAATAGGTGAGTGTAGAAATCATAGAAGTTGAAGTTCAACCAAAGAAGGAGGAATTACCCACGATGGCACCTCCAAAGGTCAGCACAACTGGCCAAACAACACGGAAACACGTAGTAGCCACAAGTCACCATAGGAAACCACAGAGGCAAAGCAGGCATTTACACAGACAAAGGGAATCGTCAATGTCGACGCAATTCCTTCACCACAGTTCGAACTAGTGAGCACCACACTGGTAGAGGAAGAAGGGCAGGCCCCGAAAATCGTCAAGATGGACATCGATTCACACGATAGTGGGTGGCGTCATGACCCATTAGCAACAGGAAACCTACAGCAACCTTCCAGGGCCGAAGCAACCCACAAAACAAATGGCGTTGACAGTGAAAGGACATAATCTGATGGGTCAAGGTCACAACCTATGGTGGGGTCTATGTAGAAAGAAGAAGTGCAGCTCGAAGATATCACAGGGAAACCAAATTCAGGTTGGGAAGAAAGAGAACCATAGGCTGGAACATCTTGCGCGCTAGCACAAAGAAAGGGGAAACAACCCATCATGTGGTCCCTGTGCAAGCAGCCTGACACTTTGATCATTTTATCGTGCATTCAAAATGGGGTGCAGGCCACACCAAGTTTAATGGGCTACATCGAAAGGTTACGGTATGCAGACCATGAAGTGTCTGACATAAACAAATTCCCAGAATTTGCACAACAGGTGTGTATGGAGATCCTGGGCATAGGGTCATTAGGAGATCTAGTGCTGCAACCAAAGCAGTGGGTGGCGAGCTTGGTAAACAAAGGGATTCTTAATTTGTTGTAGATTCCCCACTTTAGAAGGGGGAAAGATGTGAATAACTACGTCAAGCAATTACTGGCAGCCCTCCATGGAGGATTTTTGTGGCTCAACGAACCAGTCTCCATCAATGTCAAATTAATTTCGTTCATCACAGGACTGCCATCAAATGGAAAGAAGCCCACGCAGTACATGGATGATAAAACCAAGGAAAATGAACTCGCAGAAGAAATGAAGCAAACTTATGGGACAAAAATGGGCTCACGCAACATTATCATAAAATGAATCAGTGACCCAGCCACTCGGATGGCAACAAAATTGATGGCATGTAAACTCCTTTTAAAATGTCGCAAGGAGGAGGTTCCCGCAAGTGTTGTCAGAGCGGCAACACAGTGCGCAAACGACACCATGCTCAGTTGGGATCCATACTTGTTGAATTTGTTCCTAGATGACTGCAAGTATGTGCAGGACTTGGGAATCGAGTTCCACTACTCCTAGCTCATTATACGAATATAGCTAATTGGATGGAAAGAGCCTACCTACTCATATTTTTGCGATGGAGTGGGACGATTACGTGCAGCATGGTACACATCATTGGGAATCAAATCTAATTCCAAGCAGAGAAGTGGTAATGCCAACACTTTTTCTCGGTATCTTAGCAACATGCAAGAGAATATAGCCAACACATAGAGAATAAATCCTGAGGTGGTCGTGCAGTACCAGGGGATAGCCAACTTTAAGGCTACAAAACACAATTTGTGGATCCAGGCGCGCAGGGATCGAGAAAAAGAATGATTACAAATTCGATTATGAATCAACGCAGAGGAAGTCGAGTGGGAAATGAAATACTGGCAAGATTACTAGAAGATCCCAGTCATCTCCAAGGACATGCCCAAAGGGACAAAAGTGGAAGCAAGGTCATCCAAGACATCTACAGGGGAGAGTGCCATGACTAAGAAACCAACACAATAGGAGAATCATGGTCGAAAGACAATGCAACAAAAGAAGGGCAACTCCCCAAAGAAGGACAGGCAGATAGGAAAGAAGGGAAATTCCCCCACGCAGGAGGAACAAGGAAGGGGGGACACAATGTCATAGGGAACCTCATTGGCAACTAATCTGCAAGAGACAAGGCCACATAAACAACCAATCATACACATAGGTGGGTCGCGCAAGAAGTCTAAGGCCCACAAACAGATCCTGGAATACACAATCACCAAGGATGATGTTGATATAGTCGCAAAGAGATTCCATGACCACACAACGAAAGAGTATAAGGAGGTCGAGAACCAAATAGGAAGGATAAGGAACGAGTTGGATGACATTAAGTAGTTCCTTGAATGGATACAAGAAACCCAAACCCCAGAACCAATCCCCCAAGCGACGGAAGCAAGGGACAGAACCGCACAGAATGAGGAAGACACAATCCAACTCATAGTGCAAGCAATTCCTAGCTTCCAGATAAAAAAAGATATGTTGCAGTTCGAGGAGGCCATAGCACAGATGCCACTTAAATACCTAGCGCAGGTGTAGTTGGTATTGGCTAAAACACCAACAAAGACATTGTACAAGCTACAACTCAGTATCGCACAAGAAGAGCAATCACGAGCCAGAGCATATATGACAGAATTGAAATTCACCGGAGATGGAAAGGATGCACTATAAATTGTGGTAGTGCAGGTCCATCTAGAGACACGAGAGGAGAAGTAGCGCGTAGATAAATTAGAGCAGAAGTTGAAGGAAGTCTTCATTGTTATAGGAAAATTCCCCTGCAGACAGGTGAATATCCTCTTGGATTCTAGACCCCTAATGCCAAGACAGAAACATACAAATGGACATTAACATCCCTTTGAATTCAATTATCTAATCAGAAAGAGAGAGAGAAGGAAGAAAGTGTGATGCACCTTATATCGTGGCTCGTCCTCACTGCCTCCAATCTGAGCCTGATCTCCAAACTCTTCAACACCCCTCGATACTTGTAATGCAATGGACAACAAAAAGACAAAGAACTCCTACTCTACTCTACAATATTAGACTAATCAAATCCATCTATCAAGATCGACAATCATATGAAACAATACACAACCTTGGAGGGAATAGGCCAAGTAATATTGATGATAACTTGAAAGAGATACTTACAGTCTGTAGATGAAGTTGCAGCAGCCTCTCCAAGTCCTCCTCATCCAGCCCTTGCACGATGCTTCCAAGATAATAAGTTTGATATCCAAAAGCTTCCTCATCTTCTCCATGGAAAACCCTCATTATATAGGATTTGGGGGCTTAACCTCCATGGAGAAGATCACTCATAAGATCCACTAAAAAGGGATCTCCAAGATTTTTAGGGAGAAAAATTATCTTCAAGGAGTTTAGGGAGAAAATATCTCTTAAGGATTTTAAGGAGGAAATATCTCTCCCATCCATGAGATTCTCAACCTCTACTTGAAAATAGGAAACCAAATGTGAGGTGGATTCTCACACTAAATTAATTTCCTTTTTATGAATATTAATAATTAATTCATATGCACATGGTATTTTGACCTTCATATAATATATCTATCCTCCACCTTGACTAGGGATCGTGAAAAATGTTCTTTCATGGTGTCAGTGTATGTCAAACTTTCATGACACTTGTGACACTTAGGGTGAGGTACTTAAGTGTGGCATTTTGGTTTGTAACATTCACAAAAATTTCAGACAGTGCGCAGGCAGTCGTGAGCAATGTTGAAGAACATATTCAAATCATCTCATAGATGCTCAAATATTATAAGAAGGAGATCGAGGAACTCAAGGAAAATTTAACACCAACCACTCCTCTCGAAGTTACAGCTAAAAGGGAACAGCAGGCAGCCCTGCAAATAGAAATTATGGAAAGAGAAGCCAAAAAGGTCACATAACTTTTTAACAGGACCACGCAACTATGGACGATGTTGGAAGAAGACGAAAAGGTCCAACAACTAGAACAACAAGAGGAGAAAATAAGAACTGTAATGTAGGAGCTGAAGCAGCGACAAAAGGCCATGAGAATTACAGAACGATTGAAAAGCATGCAGGAGATGAAGACCCTATTGACATAATTGAAGACTACCCAGAATAACAAGCAAGCAAGGCAAGCCCAGTTAGAACCCCTCCAGGAGCAAGCAGCGCAAATAATTATTGAACTGGAGGAGGAGAAGACAAGGATGGTTTAGGACCATGCCGAGAGCGTAGAGTATCTGAAGGAACACATCACAGTGTAGAGGGTAAAGGAGCTCACATAGAAAGTTGCGCAAGCAAGATCCAAATGGAAAGAATTAAAAAGAAAGTTCCACAGCTTGTCAAGGGTTGTATAGGGAGCATGCACCACCTGAGGGGCTCGGGACAAGCCACATGTCAGTGTTGGGAGTCTATTAGGTGCAGGCCTATTTTTAGAAGGAAGCCTATTTTGGGCATAGGCCTATTTTTGGAGAAATATTTGTTTTGAGAAAAACCTAATCTTGAAGCACAAGTAACAAGTGGCAAGAAAACAACATGCAGAAAAAGAAGGAAAAGAAGCATGCAAGAGGAAAAGCAACGTGGCACGCAAGCAGACAAGCCTAACCATGATAGGGATAAGGTTTTTGACAAATATTGTAATATCTATAAGCCAAAAATTAGTATAAATAAGGACCTAGGAGGTCTAGGGGAAGGGGGGATAACGAGGTTAGTAGAGGAAAAAAGAGTTGATTATTCTTATTTTGTGGGTTGTTAATTGTTATAAGTCTTGTAGAAGAGTTGAATAAGCTATTTGTTGAGGGTTAGGTCACAGGCTAAGGAGCCTGGTGTAATCTATTCCACCTCACGGAGGGTTCTTACCCTCATCTTGATTGTATTATTGGAGATGTAATGCGCGCAACGCAAGATTTTGCAGCAGAATAAATAAAAGAGCAGAGAATCTAGATCTTTGTGGATGTATCCCTAGGAGGGGATGAACCATGGTAAACCTTGTGTTATGCATGATTTTTAATGAATGTTTACTTTATGTTGATTATTAGCTTATGAATGAATGGTTAATTAGAAATATCAGCATGCATGCATAGGTTTATGGATTGGTTGATTGATTGGTTCACCAAAGGGTCCTATGCCCAGAGTCTGTAAGTAGACTTTCTTGACGAACTCTGGGAACTTATCTATGTATGTTACATCATGGTAGGAGTACCTCAATTTCTTGACATAGCCTAGCAAACCTGTTGGTACACGTACCCCTTCCGTAATAAGCGACAAAACAATGTTGCGGTGGGTTGTCTGGGCAATGACCTAGGTACCGGCTACTTGTCCTTTCGTTGTGGTGGCTAGATTGAGGTTCCAGCCTCCATTGTTCACTCTCTAGCATACTCCTCTGGTCGGTCAGTGACATCTTCCACTGCGCCCTCATGTGGTTGTTCTGATGTGGTTGTCTGTGATTCTTCTAACGCAACCATTTCTTTCTGGTTTGGAGACATCCCATTGACTCTCGGGGCTTCTATAGGGTTTTCGGGTTGCACTTGGCTACTTGCGTCCCCATTCTGTCGGACCTGCCCCTCTTCTGGCATATCAATTTCCATGCTCGTTGGTGTTGTATGTTGGGTTTCTTCCACAATGGGTGTGGGGCTTCTTGGTGTTGTATCCGATGATGGTATTTTGTCCACATTTACTACTTCTGGCGACCGAGATGGTTGTTTTTCGCTTCCCTGTGGTTGTGATTGTGCTCTAGTACTAATTCGGGATCGTCTGGCAGTCTAGCTCGGTTCTCTCTGTTTAGGTGGTGCCATAGTGGTAAATATTTTCGCTCTCCGAGCTCAGTATCCTCTGCAACCTTCACTCTATGCGTCGTATTCTCTTTCGCTCTGTGCCTTGCCAGATTTCACAATAACCTTTATGCTCCCACATTATTATTTTGTACCGGTGTCGTGTGAAGCTTGTCGGAGACGTTACCTCGATTATGGTTTAAATGAACCATTGTTTCCTTCGTACTTTTCATTGATTTCCCTTGTCGTCATTAGTTAGAGTTATTAATGCAGCATCTCGTCAGTCATTTCTGGCATTCAATTCCAATAGTCGTCATCAATTGGCGCCTCTTTTGTCGTATCCTCCTTTCTTGCTTGTTTTTTCTTTGTGGTGACTATTGGCCTTGTCTCCATTGAGCTCGTATTGTCGAACGTTCATGCTCATTCTACTTTCGATGCACTATGCCTTTGTTGGTGCCTTTTGGTATCTTACACTATATCTTGGTTTTGTTTTTTTTTTTATGCGGTGACTGTAACATCGCAGTTGGTCGACTTTCCTTGTACAATTTCAGTCAGCTCCCATTGATCATTCCTCTGAGTTTAGTGCCTCCTAACTCCTTTAACTGTACAGCTCCCCCATCTGTGATAGTTTTCACTTCGTATGGTCCTAACCAGTGCATTCTGAGTTTTCCTGGGTGTTGAAGGGATTTATTGTCATACATCAACACTAAGTCTCCTTCCTTGAAAGTTTTCCTCTTGATATGTCTGTCATGCCAAGCTTTGTCCCTTGCTTTCTGGATTTCTTGGTGGAACCTTGCTAGGATCTTATCTTCCTCCATGCTCATTAGTTGATTCAACCTATCCTGTACTACACCTCGTTCTATCATGTTTGTAATTGTTGCTACGCGCAAACTAGGTACCAAGAATTCTAATGGTACCATTGCTTCTTGTCCATACACCAATCTGAATGGTGTGTGTCCTATCAACTTCTTGCATGTGGTCCTATATGCCCACAATAATGCTGGTATTTTTAGGTCCCAATCGTCTCTATTAACGTTACAGATCTTCGTCGATGCATTTTCCAGGATTTTGTTAAAGGCTTCTACTGTTCCATTTGCCTATGGATGATATGTTGTGCTCTTTTAATGATGGACTTCAAATTCCTCAGTCATAGCCTTAATAGTATTGTTAATGAAGAGAGTGCCTTGGTCACTCATCAAAATCCTTGGGCAACCAAATATAGTGATCACATGTTCAAATAGGAAGTGTGTGTCTGTCTCTACGCTGCAATATTTGACTGATGCTGCTTCAGCCCATCTTCTCAGGTATTCTATCGTGGTGATAATGTACCTTTCTCTTGTCCTCTTGGTGGGTGGGTTAATTGGTCCCACAAAATCTATTGCCCATTTTTCGAATACTTGTAGAGTTATCTGTGGTTGCAGGGGCATCTCATCCCTTCTATTCAGTTTACCAACCCTCTGACATACATCACATTTCTGGCAGTACTCTTTCGAGTCTCTGTGAATGGTCAAAAACCATAGTCCTATGTGCAATACCTTCTGCGCGGTAGCTTTTCCCGCGTAGTGTCCTTCTGTTATCCTCTCTAGGATTCTGCTAAGATCCTTGGCCTTTCATGTTCTAGAACACATCTTCTCAAGAATCTATCTGCGCCCATTTTGTATAAGTGTCCTGCAATCAGTTGATAGTCTATAGCCTGGACTACCAAGTTTTTCTTCTGCAGTGTTGTATTCCTGTGGTGCAGTTCCAGTACTCAAGTATTGGGTGAGGTCTGCAAAGTATTCATTGGCGATCTGGATGGAAAATAATTATGCATTCAGAAAATTGTCCTCTAAGTTGGTAGGTTCCTCTCCGTTCGTGATCCTTAACAGGTGATTTGGTCCTGCATTCAGCTTCCCTGCTTCACTATGACTTCAAAGCCAAATTATTGAAATAACACTAACCATCGACAAATTATCCCCCCTAACATTGGCTTGTTGACTAGGTATTTCAGCACTTAATGATCTGTAAACATCTTAAAATGTTTTCCAAGTAGGTAATGCCTGAACTTTTGAAGTGCATGCACCATTGCCAGAACTTCTCGCTCCGTAGTGTTGTAGTTATGCTCGAAGTCTGACAGTTTTATGCTTGCAAATGCTATAGGGTGATCCAAATCCCTTGCTCCTGGATGCACCATAATAGCTCCAAGTGCTATGGTCGATGCATCTACATGTGCGTGGAATATCTTCTCCCAGTCTGGAAATACTAGTATTGGCGTTGTTACCATCTTTTCTTTCAGTGTATCCAAACCGTGTTGAGAATCCTCATTCCACTAGAACTTTGTATATTTCCTTAACAGTTTCTCCATTGGCGTTGTGATTTGTGCGTACCCTTTTATAAATTTTATGTAGTATTATGTGTTTCCCAATGTCGCTCTTAGTTGATGGACTATTTTTTGTGGTGGCAAGTTAACGATTACTGTAATTTTTGCAGGATCTACTAGTAAACCTTACTTTCATACTATATGGCCCAATAGTATCTCAAACGGTGTTCTGAAGATGCACTTCTTGATGTTTAATGATATATGGCATTACCTGCATCTTTCTAACATCAGCTGCAAGACCTCTACATGGTATTACAATAGGCTATAGATTGTCCAATCATCCAAGTATACCTCTAGAAACTGGTGGATAAATTATTTAAATGCAGCTATGACTACTCTAGAAAATATTGTTGGTGCATTCTTCAGTTCAAACGGCATGACTGTGTACTGGTAGGATCCCCATTCTGTAGCAAACATGGTCTCGTATTTGTCTTCATGTGATATCTTGATATGGTGGTAGCCTGAGAATCCATCAGTGAATGAGTAAACTTTGTGTCCTCCTACGTTCTCCAACACTTCATCCGTGAAGGGTGTAGGGAACAGGTCATGTAGGCATGCATCGTTCAACTTCCTCAAGTCGATGCATATTCTTATCCCACCTTGTTTTTTCTCATGACAACCATCGGGCTTATCCATTCGGATTCTTCCACGTGTTTTATGATTCCTGCCTGTAGCATCCTATCGATCTCAGCTTTAACTTTTTGCTTATATATTGGGTTTAGTCTATATGGTCGTTGTCTAATCGGTCTTGCCTCAGCTCTGAGTGGTATCTTCATTTCACCTAGCTCTCCTGCTCTGCCCTTCATTTCTGTGAATGTTGTGGGAAACAGGTCATTGTACTCCCACAGTAAATCTGTTATGCTTTCGATTGTCTTATCGTCCCAGTAGTCTCCAATGTTGGCCATTTTGGGATTCTCAATTGTCCCAATGTTGACTTTCTTCACCTTGATCAGTGCAGCAATTACTTCTGATTCTAGAGGTGGAACTTCCACTTCTCTTTCACCTTCAACTTCCTCAATCGGGATATCACGCGGGTCGTCTTCCTTTGGTACTTCTTCTTGCACATGGTAGCATGACAACAATTCTTTCATTGTATGTTTGTCCTATTGTTGTTCCTTTGTTATGAGTTCGACTTATGGTTCCTTAATAAATACCACTCCTCTTATTTGTTTAAGTGTTGCATCTATGTCGGGGTTCTCATGCTTGAATGAGAAAGTGACTGTACAGTTCTGCTGCAATATTGGCTAGCCCATAGTTCCTCTACGCATTTCCTGGTCTGTATACCAGTTTGATGGTATTCCCTCTAGTGTGTGTACGAAATGATGAGGCCATTCTTTTGGGGGTGTCATTTTCCATAGCGCTCTTCACTTCTCCAAGTGTTCCGCTGGTGCCCCATGTCCATCATACTTCTGTTGTTGGTTGCCTCTTTGTTCTGCACCAAACCTTATGCATAGTAATTGATTACATTGGTACCAGTCCTTGATTGTTTCTTTGTGTGGGCCCCACCATCTTGTAGGTGTGGCCTTAAGTGCTATATCGAGTGCTCAGAGTCTCTGATTTTCTAACACTTCGTCTTCGTAAAGTGTCAAGAATACTTCTAGATCGTTTACTACATGGAAACTTGGTGGTTCCCTTATCTTCGTACCTACCCATCTTACTGCGCGGCCTATTCTTACGCATCTTCTTGTAGAAACTTCGTGTAGCCTATGTTGCCAGTTTTCTAAACACATATCTGAGTCTGTCGCACATGAGGTGATGCTCCACCAACTGAGTATCACATCTGCAGTTGGGTTCACGTAATCCTCATCTCACACAATTGTTCTATACAACTAATTAATTTCCTCCAAGTCCAAGCAAGTAGGCTATAGGAACCTTTCCCCTTCCGATGGGTCTAACGGCGCAATGACCTTGTATTCTCCTTACTCAAATGTCATGTTTCATGTTTTTAAGTTGATTATGGCATGGTTATCAAATGCCTAATCCACCCGAACAACGTTGGGTAATGTGTTGTGTCGTCTACTATCTTTATTACTTCGAAGTCTGCTTTAGTGCGCACTCCATCTAGGTCTATTGTTACTCTTTTTAGTCTCCCTATTGGTAGAAATTTGTGTTGATTTTCCAATTTCAGTTGAACAGATGAATATACTAATGTGGGATCTCCCATACATTGCCATGTCTTCTTGGGTAATACAATGACTTGAGATCCTAGATCCAATATAATATCTCCCATGTTGAAATCTCCAATATTGGCATTCAGCCTGAACTCTCTACTTGTTCATCTCCTTGTATGTAGGTGATCGACTGTTTCCTGTTCTAGTTTTCCTTTTGTCTCTATGCTACATCTTTCTAACATACTTTGTAATTTCTTGATAGAGGATGGATCATTTAATAATTTTATACATGATTGTAAAAATCCTTTGATTGTACTTACTTGTGCCAACGACTTCATTTCTTTGGTATGATTCAATGATGGATGCATCTCGTACTCTGGTACCTCCCTATTATTTTGCATGGTTGAAGTCGACACAATGTCAAGCTTTAGAAATTCTTGTCTGGCTTGCTTAAATATCTCCTTCTCATTCTGCGCGTCGAACTACTTCCTTGGTTCGGCATTCTTCTTTACCCATTGGTGTTGTTCTGGTTCTTGTCGTACTGCATCATTTCCTGTTTTAGCTCCTCTGCGTGTAACTATGTTGATGTTTCTTCCTCCATCCCTTGCTTCTGTTGAAATCCATTGAACATTATGATTGTTCTGATTCCTCTTTTCCTTTATCTTTCTCAATAATGCCGGACATTCTTCCATGTCATGATCCGATGCGCGACAATACATACAAGTTGTTGGTGGAAGTGGAAATTCTCTTGCATAATGTCCTAGTTATTGACAATTGTGACACACTATTGGACCTCTTCCTCGTTCAAAGCCTCCTCTTTCTCTTCCTCTGCCTCTGTACCCAGCTCGACCCCCTCGCGGCGCGTTATATTGCGATGCCTGATTATACTGCGTGGTATTATAGTGGGGTTGTGTTGTGTTATATGGTTGTTGCGTTGTATTATACTGTTGTTGGGTAGTGTTGTATGCATATGGTACCTAGTTAAACTGAGGTGTGTCTTACCCGGTCATCATTTCTTCTTGCACCATATATGCATCTGATGTCCTCTCTCTCATCAACTCCATGGTTCTACGGTCTTTGCCATCATGGCCTACTGACTTGCAAAAGTTGCAATATGAACTCTTTGGGACTATCTGATACTTTTGCATCATTGCGTAGTGGTATGGTTTGTGGCCCTGTTTCTTACAAATTTCACACCATAGTCCTCCTGTTGGTAGCGGATTTGGCATTCTTGCTACCATATACTATACGAATGTTGGACATTCGTTTTTATGGTGTCCTTTCATCCTGCATGTGGTACACCAACTGGCTTCTTGTTTGTCCTTATTTTTGTTCTGTTTTAGCTGGAACGTTAAGTTCTTTAAATCCTCCTTCAACTCTTCGATGGCTGGATCGGTCTTATGATATTGGTTTTCTTCTAGCTGCAGGGCTTCCTCCAGAACCTCTACTTGCGTCTGAAACTTCTATTGTCGTAGTGGATATTTCAAATGTGGTAATAGTGAATTGACGAACATGTGCTTGTGATGCATCTCTGTCGTGAGATATTTCAACTTTCCTTTCAGTCACTTAAATATTTGGTCAATCTCCCATATAGATTCTCCTGGGTTCTGTCTAATTTCTATCATCTCGTTTATGTATTGGTCCTCCGAACTTGGCTTCTAAAACTCATTTATCAACAGCTTCTTTACATCCGCAATCACTCTTGTTGTCCTTGGTGGATTGTTTGTGGCTAAACTCATATACCAATCCAGTGCATGATTCCTTAGTGTAATCGCTAGCTGTGCAAGTTTAGTGTCCTTGTCTGTGATCTGTTTCGCTTCCCAGATATTTTCACAGATAAACAGGTGCTTCTCTGGGTCCTCCGATGCTTCTCCTTTGAATTCTGGTAACCTGATGGTGGGATCGTGTCCTACCATCCTGAATGTTGAAATACTACCTCCCCACGGTGTAGATACTTGACTAATGCTTCATGAACTGGCTCCCCCAATTGCCGTTCCTTGTGTAGATGTACTTCATGTTGTATTCTTTCTCCTGAAATTCGTTTGTCTAAATGGTGGTGTTCTTTTTGGTGTGTTAGTCACACATGGGTTTATGGGTTCCACGCTGACATTAATATGGATAGGATTGATGCCTTCTATTCCCGCTCTTGGACCTATCGTCTTCCTCTCATATGTTTCACGCAGGATTTCCTTAATCTGCTCCACAGCCCGAAGATCCTCTATCTCCTCTTCATCACTTGCCAAGCCTTCCCTCGTGGCTACGACTCTCTTCTTGGTATTCACCTTGTATTGGTAGGGTACTTCACTGCACGTCTTTCCAGCTATCACCATGATCCCCTTGATCTGGTCGTCATCCATCATGATTGGGTCCAAGGCTTCCTCCTTTTTTCTTTATCCTTTTCTCCTTCCATCTCTCCTTTTTTTATGTCAGTGCTTCCCCCCTTCCCCCATGCATGCAGGGAAGTTTAATTGTCTGATTCCATTGTCATTATACCTTTATTATAGAGAAATATCTTAATAGAAGTATACAACGATTGAATATACCTTCCTCGAGGTCCACATAGAAACTCTTGCTATGTTGCGATGTACAACTTCACGGTATCTACTACAAATTATGTTATAAAGCCTGCTACAATACTATCGAGCCAAAAATCTACTGCACGGGTAAATTTTTTATTCACCTGCTGTAGTTCCATGATCTAAACTGAAGTCCACTCTAACTTTTTAATTCGGTTTGTTGCGTGGTTATCTTTCAATCTCAATATCCACTCATGTAGTAAGTGTGGGAAATCACAGAAAAAGACTTCATGCAGATCAGTAAACACATACTTCTCAAGATATATGCGCGGTGTTACTCTAGGGTTTTTGTTATCTTTCTATGCAAATTCTAGATCCTTTGTCTTCAACCATCTTTCGATCTCTACTTTTGTGGGATTCCACGGTCTCAACATCCCCTTCTAGCGGCGCATTCTTCTCACCTTCTTATTGTTCGATTCGGTATTCTCTTGACCCGCCTTCCACAGATCTTACGTTTCTTTTAACAGATCTTCAACAGATCCCATCTACTCAATCCTATACTATTCCAACCAGTAACAGAACCATTTGTTGGTTTATTTCTCTGAGTTATACCTTTAACATGATTGACCCAGGTTCAAGTCTACGAGGTTTCCAACAAAGCCTCTAAAACTATCGACCCTCCTAGTAAACCAAAAGGCAATGTGGTGAACAGAGTGCACTATGCAGTCTCACTCGAGATAGCCTTAATGTGTGATTGCGATACTCAAGTGTTCGCACTCCAAGACTGAATGGGGATCTGTTATTTGTGCATCGAGCGATCTATTTACTTATTAACACAATATACTGGCATTCTCATTCTTTAAGTCATTCATGCATCATTATAACATCTATTCATCGACAGTAAAAGAGACACAAGCATTTAATCACATAACACAGGTTTTACCATGGTTCACCCCCTCCTGGGCTACGTCCACAAAGATTTGGCTCTTAGTTCTTCTATTATGGTATTTCCAAAACTACAACATTGTGTGCTTTTCAACTCGTTCTCAGTCGGTTCAAGATCTATTATGAGGCAAACTAGATCTCACCAGGCTCCTCAGCCTACAATATAACCCTCAGGATCTACCCTCCTGACTCCCCTACAGCTCCACAGCTTACAAAAAGGTATCGGATTATAGTAGTGTTTCTCCAAAACCCACTTCCCAAAAATTCTCTCTATCTCTCCTAAAAAACCTCCTAGTCCCCCTAAAGCATCCCTAAGCATCTCTATATATACATTTATGGCTCATCAACCATTACAATGTATTACAAAAACCCTAACCCTGACGTCGTTAGGTTTTCCATGCATGCACACATGTTGCTTCTCCTTCTAGTTGTCGCTTTCCTCTCGCGTGCCTTTCTTCCCAAAATAACCTTTCTTTCTAATTTGGCCTACTTCCAACATCATCTATAGCCTGTAGATCTGTAGCTATTTGCTTACCACCAACAATTTGACCTGCTCTTCTAGAGTAAGTTGCATGAATTACAATTGATCGAGTAAAAGCATTAGAGATGGGAATAAGGGCAAAGGCACCAGTAAATAAAGTAGCCTCCAGTGCTTATGCCTCTATAGGAGGGAAGTACATTTGCATTTCCTAAAAATAAGTAATGTTTCAAACTTCCTTGCATACACGCTCTTGGATGTTCCTACATATGCTCATGTTCCTTCTGCACGTCAATTATAATTCCCAGCTTCCTTTTCTCTTTCCTATTTCATGGACGAAAACATGTATGGAAACAATAGAAAATGGTGAGGTTTCTTATAAACCCTATAGTTATCAGTTCTTGTGGACGAATCCTAATTGATTATTAGCATTGGGCAAGTTCTGATGAGGAAAAACGATTCAGATTGACTTGGTTGTTTATGTCAATTATGAAATATGCCCTATGATATGTATATTTCACCGACACATGCATTCATATGTGGATGTAGCAAGGATACAACTAGCAATAGATCCAATTGGTAAATGAGAATCTAAGAATATGAGAGCTCTGACAATGACAAAGTTAATTCAAATTCAATCAGTTGTTTATGTCAATGATGAAACGTTCTCTATGATATGTATACTAGACCAACACTCCAGAGAGATCCAACAACACCCTGGGCCCCCCAATGATGGCTTTGTTTTCTCCTCCCACTAGCAATAGCATTGGGGAAGATTTTTAAGCTTGTTACCGCATCTCATAGAGTTTGAGTCATAGAGAAATAATGGAGACATGACATTTTCCAAAGTGGACTCTACTTAAACGTGGTTGCATGACATTCTCTTTATGGGATTTGTTATTATCTTATTGATTTTTAAAATCCCTAAACCCAACAAATAAAATTGTCAATTATTCATTTTAATAGACATTTTCCATGCGGCGGGAAGGAAATTTGTTTATATCATTGTCAGCATTTAGGGAGAATAAGCTAACAATTAGCTTTGTTTCATTTTCACCATTGTCTAAAGGAAATATAAATATGTGGCATCCACAAATATTGGTTCACATTGTGCAAATTAAACATAGAATAAGAGTTAATAAGAAAAAGAACAATGTACTATAAAAACAACACACATAAGTATTACTAACTCAATCAATTCTAGTGTAAAACTCTATTTACGATGTGTAAATTAAACATAGAATAAGGTTTAATGGAGAGACAAGCATATTAAACATATAATAATATTTAATGGAGAAAAGGACATCTATTCTCATCATGTCTCATCGCCAGGCTTTGTTGTTGGGCTTAGCTAGGTTAAGATCGGGTTCAAATCTTATGCTCGTTCCTTGGTCCTCTCCCTCCATGCCTTATATAGTCTTGGAATCACCCTCCTTTGTTTTCATATGACCTGCATGTCCTGGTTGGAACTGCTCTTTCCCTATTGTTCTTAACTCTTGGGTGTATGGGTGTATATGTATACTCGTGATATTTAATCCCAACTTGAGCTATTACTTTGATTGGAGGTGGATCCTTATTACTTTGAACTGAGGTGGAGTCTACTCTATTAGTAATGTTATAGACTGAATTCTTCGGTTATGGATTCGAATTAGATATCAGTGTTATGTATTACTCCACTTGCTATAACTCCAATTCAATAATGACTTTGAATCATTATTTTTATCAATTATCAAACTTTCCTAGGTAGGGACTAAGCTGCCGTGCAACACTTGTTTCAAGTAGAAATCAAAATATACATATATTGTGTCCATTTAACATTGCTAGATTTTTAAATATCTGCTTCTCCACATCTAAAGACAAAATAGAAAAATTTTGGAACCTATTGGTTACGGTCTTTTAGGAACCCTTGGCTACATATGCTAGGCTTATCAAAAATAGATTTCAAAAAAACAAAGCAACCCGATGGCATACAACAATTTTAGATCTCTACTTCTCCACATGTAAAGACAAAACAAAAGTTGGGAGGCGTTTGGCGATCTCGTGACTAAAATCGCGAATCCTGGTGCGTTAGGGTTAAGCCGTCATGGCTGGTCAGGGAGGGGAGCCGACGCCCCCTCCTTCCCCTGCCTCTTCCTTTCGCCGACTGGTAGAGGCTTGCACTAAGCATTCGACCTCAGTAGAAGTCCCAAGCTTTGTCAAGAAGCTGAAGGATATCCCCGAAATCGACCTTCCTCCCGATCAACCGATGAAAATCGCCCTCTCCCTCTCTGAACGCGGGCTCAT
>JASDQU010013155.1:125157-135204 GCA_032191745.1 Picea mariana
TACCCTTGTTTATTTGTTCCATATGCCTAACAACGATGACCAGATGCTAGACTAAACAAGCTCTTGAGCACTTATCAGAATCAACGGTCATGATTAAATCTCCTGATGAGATGGACGACTGTCGGAACTTCAGCACTTTTCCCTTCGAAACTTTTGGACTTGAAACCTTTCAAAATTTCCGAATCAGATTTACCAAAGAGATTGGATGGTTTACGTTTATTTCATGGAAACTGATCAATCATCAGATTTGATTCTTACAAGGCTTAATCCAACAGCTAGGTCTTATTCAAGCATTGAGATGAATGGCCACAGATTGCTTCGGGACTTCGGCTTATACTTACGCTATCCTTCCATTGTAGTAGATCGACGAATGAGAATGCTCCTGAAGTGTTTCTTTAGATCGGACGAACCATGTCTACTTCGAGATTTCATCCTTAAGGACTTCGGAGCTTTTGTCATTTTCTAGTGGTGAAACTCCCGAAGTAATTCTTCCGGAGTGACGTAATTTATTTACATCATGTTTTGTCATGGCATGAGTCAATTTCCTCTTGACCCATGTCATCATCTAATTATGCCATGTGTACTTGCTGACGTGGTCTTCTACCACACGTTCTTGCTGATGTGGTCTGCCACATGTCCTTGCTGACGTGGTTTGCTGGCATGATCTGCCATATGTATTTGCTGACATGGTCTGCTGACCAACAACCCTGATCCAACGGTCATTGTATATCCTTCACATCCGATGGTCCTTATTTATTTCAGATTTTGGGCTTCGAGTATTTCAAATCTCAAACTTTCCGGAGCGTAACCTCCTCACATATTTTAACCTGAAACGAATGTTGTTCGTTGATCAAGGTTTTAGATCGACGGCTTGATCTATCTATGATATTTCTTAGCCTTGGATTAAATCCAACGACTCTTCTTCTAGCTTATCTTGTCCTTCCACTAGAATGCTCTGACGGTTGATGGATATTCGGGTGATTGAGATCTCATATATTAGCCCTTGTTTATCCCATCCTTCCATTAATTCAATCTGAAGGCTGACGGGTATTTGGGTGATTGAGATCTCAGATCTCAGCCCTTGATTATCCTGTCCTTCCACTTAAATCAATCCGATGACTGACGGAAATTCGTATAAATGAGATCTCATGATCTTTTACCTCGCTTATCTTGTCCTTCCACTCGAAAATGATCCGACGGTCATGATCCTCCAACGGTCCTCAAGACCACAGTCACTCATATGACTGGAATCTGTTCCATGAGATGATCAATACCGTCACTTTTCTTGATTAGATGGATGTTGAGGCTTCTCACCTTTTCCTGTGCATTGGTCGACTTCTTAATATTTCCATCTATCTGGACGACACTTCTGCAATGCGCTCTTCCTTCTGAGCTTTGATCTTCACATACCATTCACTCCTCCTTCTGATCTTGTGCTTTTGATCTCTGCATATTGTTTGACATTTTCTGCTAACTGATATACTGTTGACATCAATGACAATTTCATCTATGATAAATCACAATGATAATTCATCATAACAACAAATCATCACATCATAATGACATCAACTGTTGAAATCAATGACAACATATCATTGACAATATGTCCAACACTATCATTATCTTTGTTTGATTTTCCCATGTATCGCTCTATCAAAATTCTCTTATGCATGCAGATCATTTTCTTTTATTTTTTATGTGATCATAAATCTTTAGCCCAACTATGATGGATGTGAGGAAAATTTGTTTATTTATTTTAAATGTGTGAATGTGTGTGGTTCCTCATCCATTCTCAAGAACTTTATTTAAATAAAATAAAATAAAAATTCATTTTTGTATATTTATCTTTTCTTTGATTACCACGACGGACTTCTCTAAAATTCCCACATTCTGAATACCTAGAGTCTCGCGAAATTCATAACATAGGAGTACCACCTCTATAAAAACACAGGGGGATTTATATCCTCGTTAGGTTATCGTTTCGGTCCTAATGGATTCAAGCGTCAACATTTTTGGCGACCATACTAAGGACATGAACTGAAAATTCAAAACCTGGCCCAGCGTTTGTGAAAGGATATATGACTTTACCCCAAGGTAATCGGCCCCATTTGGAAACTGGATTAAATAATCAACGAAGCATTTTACACTAGTTGTACAATCTAGTAATAACAACAGCTCGGACTCGAGAATACTTAGATAGGTCTCTGAATATATTATTCCAAGAAGAAGAAAGAGAAATCCTTCGAAGATAGAGGAGAGAGAAGTGACAAGATCGAAGAAATCAAACACTAGTTAGAGAAACACAAGAACAAGGTCGAGATTGAAGTTAGAAAAATACAAGGGACCCATTACCAGAAGTAAAAGTAAGCAACTCTATACCTTAGAAGTGAAAATTATAGCCATGAAGTCTCCCCAGACATGGCAGTAAGAGACGAACATCCCTGAGACGAGCATCATGAGGAGAGACAAGGAGGTGGAAGAGATGTCGCAAGAAATCAAGCAATCCCAGCGTTTGGAAATAGAAGAAAGGTAAGAGATTCCATCTTAATCTTATAGGTGAACAACATGACCTCCATGTTCTCCCTAAGGTAACCTTAAAGGAATTTTTTGGAGATAAAACAATCGATGCAAAGAGGCATCTGCACTTATTTCTTGACATTTGTAACTTTCACCGAGTTGAATATGAATGGTATACAACATTTCCCAGTAGATCCATTCATTTATTTAATGACCTCGAAGATATGTTCCTAACTATGTTTGCCCCTCCAATTGCTTACCATACCCTCCTCGCCGACTTCACCCAGATTGGGTTGAGGAAGAACAAAAGGATACGAGATTTTAATCTCAGGTTCAATAAGACCTTGAGTAGAATTCTAGAAAATACAAGGCCAAATGATCTGATCATTCTCGGTTGTTATAATAATGCAATGCCCCTGAATGTAAAATATGCCATCGGAACATCCCAAATGGATACTTTGGAGGAGGCAATGACTAAGGCCACTCAGATGGAAGAAATTATGATTGAGATGGATGTCGACCCCGACAGTATACTGGGAAGAGTACATAGGTATATGGGGGGATTAAATATTGATAATCAAGGATCTTCCATCTTAATAAAGAACGAAGAATCCAAACCTCGAGCATCTCAGAATCAAACTGTGGGAGGAGGATTTTTCAAAGGAACCATACATGACGTAAAGGTTGACCCTGTTGTGGCACAGGAAACTAAGCAAAGAATTGAATTGCGCAAATGAATAGAACAGTTAGCACTAGGAGTCACCTTCAGATTGCATGGAAGGCAAGCCCAGTACCCATCAAGTTATAAGTGAATTTAAGGGTGTTTAAAGGGTCAAATGGAAAAGTACTCAAGTGATAATGTTCTAACTCAGATAACAGGGCTAGCATACACCAACAATTAAGGTCTTGGCTAATTTCAATCAGTAGTTTGGGAATAAGTATGAATAGAGGGAATACTTGAATGAGAGAAGTGTAGGGGCTTCTTTAAACATCAGGTCAACAAGATCCTAAGGAAGAAAGATTCTTAACACATGATCTTATTGAACTGAGAAACTAAGGAAGCTAAATAAACATCATGATAACATAATGATCAAACATCCATCATAACATCACCACAATCATTCATGTGAATCATTCAAAGCATGAACATTTAGCCTCAGAAGCAAATAGACTGAAAGAGAAGATAATTTATATTAGTCAAAAAGTCTTAAGTCCAGTACATCACTAGATCATAGTTACTTCATCAAAATATTACAGTATAAGAGAGCCTTTCTCAACCATCCGAACAAACTAAAGAAATTGATCTATCTATTTATAACAAAAGGGAGGCAACAACTGGAGGTACGAGTTGGCCTCCTTCCCTTGAAAAACTCCAAACATTTATTTTATTGAACAACTTATCTAACCACCTATGCTATAAAACAGGAAATTGTTGGTGACTAGTCCAACTGAACTTCAAACTGATTTGATTCCCTTTGTTGTGCAGCTCATTGTTTTCCATGCATCTTTTAAAGCATGTGGTTGTCTTCTTGATGTTAGTTACCTTATCCATCATCAATCTATCCCAAAGCTATTAGTTTGGTCCTCCTAGATCCCTGATGTTTGTTGGCAGCTTCCTTGGGTAGAAAATCTGGGTAGCGCACTACTAGGAGAAAAGGTAGCGCCATTGTGTTGCATATGTGTGTTAGCTTTACCCTTCCATGAAATATTCAGTAGCTCCTGTGTGTAGCACCACTGAGATTCATATATGTACAGACTCTGCTCTATGTGCAATATTACGTAGCGTGGTTAGGTAGTTCCCATGTGTTGCGCCCATATGACAATTATGTTCTCTGCCAAATATTAAGAAGCGCTTGTAGGTAGCACCACTTACGCTGCGTCTGTGTGCAAATTAGGTAGCATTGCCCAAAAATGTATCACCTTCAATATTGAAAGTGTGCAGAGTAATTTGTGGTATTTCATGACGACAAAACCATTTCAATTAAGTGCCTTGATTGTACAATGGGTAGTGCCTTTTTACCACTGGGGAAACTGGCACTTAGCAAAAACTCAAAACCAAGATAGTTAAATGATTAGCAGTCTGTATGATGGCACAGATAGTATGTGCATATCAATTAACCCTCCCAAAAAGGAACAATTCTTAAAAATGGGGCTTACCATTACCAATTGTTTTGTCATTTTAACACTTAGCCTCACACTCTTTCTGGTAGAAAGAGGATCTTCAATTGGCACAGCAGACTTCTTCTTCTTAGCATTGACAGGCTTCTTCAGTGTAGTTGGGCTCTCCTTAGTTGTTGGTTTATCATCCTCAATGGAAGCTTCAACCAACACATGTAAATTTCTTTGGGCTGCCTCATCTTGAAAGTGCTTCAGCTCTGCCTTTAACTTACTATTCTAAGACTGAAAGCATATGTTCTGTCTCAAAAGATTCTTCAGCTATTTATGAAGGGGTAGAGCCTTTCTCGCTGCAAACCTTTCCAAGTCAAGGGTATGATTTTATCCAACCATGAGCTCTTCCATTTGAGCCAAGTGGACCTTCTCTTCTTCTTTAAGACGAGCTATTTTTTTTCTTGCATCTCTAAGTTGCTTGATAAGTATTTTGTAGGTCTAACTGCCAGGAGGGACAGTGGCATGCTCAGTCTTAATAGGATTTTCCTCAAACTTCTCTTCCTCCTGCATGGGAAGTGTATTTTCTACCTCATCAAGTTCCTTGTTGGCTCTACTTTTATTCTTCTTTCTCTGCACAGGGGTTTCATATTTTCTTACCACAGGCTTCTCAATGCCTTTCTCAGAGGTTTCATCTTTTCTCTCCAAAGGTCTTTTAGTACACTTACCCTTATGTACAGGGGTTTCTTTCTTTCCTTCAATGGACTAAAAGCTACCTTTACCCTTCTTCCTCTAAGTAAAGGTTTCTAATTTCTCCTCCACGGGCTTTTTAATGATTTTTCCCTTCCTCTTTAGAACATGGGTTTCTGGCAAAGGATGTTCTTGGAAAAACTCCTTAGGAATAGATGACCTTGTGAAAGGTCTTTTACCTTTAATTTCAACTATTGTAGGAGAAGAGGGAAAGAGGATCTTCTTCCCTTTCTTGGATGCAGCTTTGGTAGAAGAAGGCTCCTCTTCTAACCCTAGTGGAGGAGGTGGTGAAAAATCTATGTGTGGAGAAGGACAAACTTCCTCCTCAACCCCTATGTCCTGCTTGCTGATCTCTGGAACTTGAATAGGGGTTTTTCCCTTTCTCTTCCTTTTGGTCCCTACTTTAGAAGTACTAGTGGGTGACAAAGGACCTACAATCTGTGATTGAGGAGTAGATACTAGATCTAGCTTGAAGTGAGAAGTAACCACAAAATGTTTCGATGAAATCTCTTTCTTTCCCAATTCCTCAGAGACTAACATTCTGATCAATCCAGAGTGGAAAAGGCTAGAATCCACATCCTTAGATTTGGCTTGAACCCTATCTGACATTTTACCTATGCTTATTAACAGGTAATAGGGAATATTCATCTCAACCTTACTAGTAAAATGAAGCAACAACCTTATGTGGTAATGGTACAATGTGTTAAATCTCCCTTCACAAGTAAAATATCTCTGTATGATCTTCAATAATCTGTCAAACTGTTCAACCAATTGAATTTTTGGCATACTCTTAGACAATTCATTGGCTTGATATTCAAGTTCAAAGAGATCCTTAGCAAAGGCTGAACTCAAAACCATGCCCTTGAACCACTTTTCACCTATAATGGGGATCCTTGTTGTAGCTGAGATAAAGGCTTCAGTTACCTCAAATTCCAAATCCCCAACCTTGGTTTTCCTGCCGTCAAAATGTAATGCAAACTCTTTTGCTACGTCTAGGTGGCCTCTCTGCATGTTCTGATAGAAATAGAGGCACCCTACTCTCTGAAAGGCCTCTCTTGCCATGGGCTCTGTATCAAAAAGACGCATGTCCACCAGTTCTGTCCTAACTATCTTGCCTCTTTTGTGTGCCTTCATCGATTTAGGGGTCTCCATGACTCATAATGAGGGCTCTTGAAAGGCTTAAGGGATGGTAATGATCAGGAAGGCTTTGAATGGAGTTTCAAATATACAAGGCTGACCCTATGCAACTAAGTCAAACGTTTGATTTCGAGATGAAAGGAGGCAGGGGAAGCAGCGAGAGGTTAAGCATCGCCTCTAGGTAGTGCAACACATATGCAGAGGATAGACTAGTCAATAGTTTGCAACTTCAATGGCTAAGGCAGGCAACAGTAATCTGACTCATATATAGGCCATGAGGTTTATAGGTCTGAAAAAGAGAGGAGGTGAAGCTATCATACACAGATGGATCCTTTACCATTGTGCAAACTTAGCAAACCAAAACCCGAGCACAAACACCCTATAAAAATTTAATATGTAGAGGAGGCAACATGGGATACCTATGGAGTAGACACCTATTGATATCTTCAACACAATATTAGGATGAAATTTGAGAGAACTTCAACCCTGGAATCTTTCTCAGCATCGGATTTGGTTAACATGCAGTCACCTGATTAGAACTTATGAATTTGCACAGTGCAGTACTGTTGAGTCTTTCAAATTAGAAACCATTACCAAATCTCATAAATGCAATATATTTTAAGGCATCTTTTACCGACTTCTGGCACTGAAAACAAGGGACATGACATCAGTCATGGCAATCATGACTTGAGGTGGAAGTATGACGAATTGGATAGGTGCTGCGGAACTTCCTGATGAGTAGGCAGCGCTTCCAATTCAAAAATATGATTAGATATGTAAACGAGGACGATGATGGAATTCTTATGAGGTCATGAGTGAGGAGAGAGGTGTGTCATATTAGCCTGGTCATGGGTGGTATCGACCTAGGGACAAATCATGAAAGGGACCAAAAAGAATAAACCATGAGCTAAAAGGGTTCAAGGATCAAAAATCAAATTGAGGATCAAAACATGAGCTATGACTCAAAATTCTAGTCATCCAAGGGGTCCTAACAAAAATAACTTTAAAGGGATGAAACTTTTTTCAAAAAATTTAAAATCTAAGGCTTTAAAAATGATAAAAACAAACTAAAATACCCAAGGCAGTTTAGTATGATAACAAGAATCATCAAACAAATGCAGAATGAGATAACCAGACTGATAAGGGGAGATAATTACATGTCGAACCCAAGAATTCTAATCCCCGAGCAAATGAGGAACCCTCCCCCTAAAAACAGAGTGAGGTTTGAAGATACTGATAACCCACAAAGACGAAGGGTTCCTAGACAACCTACTCCAAACGCGGTTGTTTTGGATGATGTCTATGACAAGCAATTAATTGAGAATGATGAAATCTATGAAACTGTGCAGATGGACAAATGCAAGACATCCATGTATATATTTTAAGAGGGCGACAACGACCCTAACTCACAAGAAAACATCTCCCAGACAAGAGAGTTTGTAAATAGACCAAAGAATAAAGGCGACTCTGACAAGGAAAAAAAAAAGAAAAAGAAAAAGAAAAAACAAATGAAAAAGTGTCGAATGAGAAAGTGACGGATGGAAATGGAACCAAAGGAAACACATGGCATCAATCTCCACTCAAATGACATATAATTTCATGGAGGAACTAAGTAAATTGAGGATAACTATGCCTTTTACGGAAGTGGTGAAGATTACTCAGCAGAGAGAGAACATTTTGAAGTTGTTGGATGATCCATCAAAAAGAGATGAAGTTGTCATTACCAGTCAAAAATAGAGCCAGAGCTCATCAACTGCTAAGCTAAGAGTTAAAATTACGCCCTTCTACATTTCAATTGAAAATCAAGATGTTACATTACATAATTGTTTAGATGACAATGGCGCAACAAATAATATAATGTTTCTTGTGGTCATAGAGGCATTGGACATTAGTTGCACTAAGTATTATGAAACCAGTGAGAGCATATATGCAATTGATTCTAGAAAAGTGCCAGTGTATGGAGAAATCAAGGATTTTTATGCTTGGATTACAGTAGCCCCCCATATCATTACAGTTTTCAATATTATTGTGGTAGACCTTCCTCCAGCATACAGAATTGTGATGGGAAGAGACTAGGCATCCATGATCGGTGGATATATAATGAATGACAGAAGTTGTATGATGTTACCAGGAAAGGAGGGAGCGATGATTAAATACCTTGAAAACCCAGAAACCCCTTCTCTTTCAAGAAAAAGGACAATGAATTAATGGAATATTATATAGATGTCGGGATTGGAAACTATGTTATCCTAGACATGGAGCACAACGAAAGCCTAGAGAAAGTTCAAGGCTTGAGGAACCAAGAATGTTTGTTTGAAGGCTATTGGAGGATGTCATTTGATAGAGCATGTTCTAAATTTGGGAATGGATTTGGAATTGTTCTTTTGAGTCCAAATAAGACTATGCATCCCCATGTTGTAAGACTGGAGTTTTCACGCACAAATAATGAGGCAGAATATGAAGCTTTGATCCAGGGGATGATCCTTGCATAGGAAATGAAAATAGAACATATCGTTGTGACTGGAGACTCATATTTGGTCATCAATCAGATTACCCAAAGGTACAAAATCAAAAAGGAAAGACTAAATCTATATTTCAAAAGAGTTAACAAATTGATGGAATCTTTTAGCTCCTTCAACTTTCCTTTCATTCCAAAGGAAAAGAATCACAAGGCCGATTCACTAGCCTTGGAGGCCTCATTATCAAACCTAGATGATGTCCAAAGAAAAACGTCTTTCCAGGTAGAAAGAGCTTTTCAACCATATGTGCCCGATAATGTTGATTACTTACAAGTATTTGAGAATGATGAACAGTTGGAAATTTTTTTGTTAAACGATGATGAAGAAGAAGACGATAGCTCGGTTGTATTCCCAAAATATTGCATACAAGTTGAATCTTTGTTTACAAAAGATGATCATGCCAAGAATATCCTTGAAGAAGTTTCAGTTCGAAAAGTGCAAGAAATGAGAAAGGTCAATATTGGAACGGAAAAGTCCCTGAAATATGTCAACTTGGGAGTTGATTGCACCACGGAAGAGGTTGACCAATATGTTTCCTTATTCAAATAATATATTGATGTGTTTGATTGGACCTATGATGATTTGAAAGCCTACGATAAAACTATATTCCAACATATCATTCCTTTGAGGGAAGAAGCAAAACCAGTGAAACAAAAGATAAGGATGATGAATCCCAAGTTGAAACCTCTGGTAAAAATCGAATTGGAGAAGTTGAAGAAGGCAAGGATAATTTATCCCATCATACATTCATTTTGGATTTCAAATCCAGTGATTGTAAGGAAAAAGACCAGGGAAATTCGAATGTGTGTTGACTTCAGAGACCTTAAAGAAGCAGGCATAAAAGATAATTTTTCTTTGCATAACATGGAGTTTCTTCTACAACAAGTTATTGGATCGGCCCGCATGTCCATGTTGGATAATTTCTATGGATATAACCAAATACTAATACAACTGAGAGGGGGGGGGTGAATCAGTTGTATATAAGCTTAAACAATTTTAACCCTTCTTAACAATTATT
>JASDQU010013156.1:0-26463 GCA_032191745.1 Picea mariana
ATTGAGTGCGGGGAATTCTGTACAAGTTGGGTCTTATGAACAAACCAGAATTGAATAAAGTTTTATCATCTCTCATATATTCTTGGGTGGAAGGAAGGGGAAAGGATGGAGAGTTAAACCCTCTCTTGATATTGGAGGATTTTATATTCCTCTTGGAGCTTTATCCCTCCCTTTACATTTGGAAGTTGTATCGACCTTTGGAAGTCATTACTTCCCTTGAACAAAAACTATTGATTATTTCTCATATATTGTGCATGGTGTATTGTGGTGTATTGGTGTAACTCTTATACTATTGTTCATTTCTCATTGGATATAATTGAATGGTTTAAGTATAAGTTGAAAAAGGTTTTAAATTGTACTTGATACTGATTCACCCCCCTCTCAGCATCAACACTGGATAGCATTTAGTTTTTCCAAAGTCTCCCTCATTTCAATTTGTCCCTATGCATTGTCTCCTGGGTTTCCTGTAGATGGTGTTGAAGTGTATATTGGGTATTGTCTATGGAGATTTTCAACTCCTTTGTTATACTTGTTAAAACCTATGGCTCACTGTCATCACGTAATCCTTCCATTTCGGCCTATGGTTCACCTATTTGTCTTATGTGCCTTCCCATATAGATACCACTGAACTTCTGCATGCACTAATCCCCACAAGCTAGGAGGATTTAATGCTCTGATACCATTGTAATGTTCCCAAACTATTCTTTGCTTGGAAACTTATTTAGGATGAGTTTTTTGAGTTTTTATGTGTTGTTTTGCAGATCTATCTTCAAGGCTTGCGCTATGAAGCTTATGTGGACTTTACAATGTGCAAGTAGCAGGAATGCAACAAATAGCACATCCCATGACAAGATACAAGATATTCAACACAATACAAAAGAAACAACTTCATATCTTACCTTTATTTAGATAGTAGAAGATCCTGATAAAATAGATCTGCAGATATGGAACAATATAACTGTGATATAGCAACCAAACTGATGGTAACCCTCAAATAGGGAAAAGAGACAATACACAAGCCTCCAAAGGCCAACCAATCACCTGTAGGAAGATACAAGATTAATGTCTTTCCCTGCAACAACTAAAACCCTCCTCCTTGGTTGAGTTGCGCACTTCCTCATGGATGTAGCTTACCAAGACTTTGGCCTCCTTCTTCTAGGCCTCCAAAACCATCCAAACTTGGTAGAATAGTACATCGGGGGATTACAAACCCATGGGAAAATTCTTGGGCTGAATGGAGGTGTTATGACACCCAAAATGAGTGACTTTACCTGATGCAATGCGCCCTCCTTGGTTGTAGCTCACCCATATTTATGCCTCCCTCTTTTAGGCCTCCAAAACCCTCCAAACTTGGTATAATAGTAGATAGGGGGATTAAAAACCCCTGGGAAAAGTCTTGGGCTGAATGAAGGTGTTATGACACCCTAGATGGATTAGTTTCCTTGATGCAGTGCACCCTCCTCTTATAGAAATTGTGCCAAGCTCCAAATAAATCATATGTTGAAGGAAGCTCCTCCAATATGGCCTAGGAAAGGTGCCCAAAGCCCAAAAATCAGATCCCAATGGGTTTTGGCCACTAAAACCCTCTCCTCTCTTCAGATAGAATATTTCTCCTTCAACCATTGTTCCCTCCTGCTATAAATTCCTAGAAACTGCACATTACCTCTTTCTCCAATGGATGAGTAACATGTAGCTTCTCTAGAATGGAGAGGGAGGAATATTGCACCTCTGTGACAATCTTGGACTAGGATAGGTGGGATATTTCACCACTGAGATGATCTCTAGGGTTTGTTATCCCAAAACTTTCAAAATGTCTTTGTCTCTAGATCTCAAGATGAAAAAGTAATAATATCTAGAATAATGAGTGAGGAACCCTCCTTTTTCTTTTATACCCCTCTTCTATTTATCAGTTGAGTTAGTTTACCACCTTATACATTTAACTCTTTGTTTTTCCTCATGTGGTGTTTTTCTCCACTTACTTTACCTTTTTCCCCAAAGTCACTTTTAAATTATAACATTGTGCATAGGTGAACACTTTGGGGGTCTCGTAGTCCCCATGATTCATGAGACTATAGCCTAGTGGGGAAAATTAGACTACTAAGTCTCTACTAACCTCTTATCAAGAGGTGGGGGAGATTAAAACATACCTAAATGCATACAATATTGAAATTATGCTCACCATAATACTGACTTGTACCTCATGGAGCAAGGCCCACTACCTTCTAGCAGCCAGCTGGTGTGGTGGATGCCATCTGAAAATATATGACCTATGTGGTGGTGAGAAGGGTCTCCATCTGTGAAAAAGGATATTGTTAGTCATGTAGTCTCTTGGCACTCCATATTTGCAACATGAGGGCCTTAAGACATAATATCCTTAGTTATCCAAAAATGGGTATAACAGGAAGCATACCAAAAATATCAGGTTTTGCAAACTCTATTATTGTTTGTGTGTATGTTGGAGTTTATATGTATTTTTTGTTATGGGTAATTAATCAAATATATATTTGAAGTCTCCATTTCAATATGTAATTACAAATTGCAATAGGGATTAGAATTCTCACAATAAATTGTGGGTAATAAGAGGTACTCCAACTATTTGATAAATTAACTACATTATAAACCAAGAAAAAAAATCATAAAAAAATTTAGCCGGAACATTATAGTGACTCCATTGAAGAACGTTCCCTTTTGCACCCTTGATAAGTTTCCCTTGAAGCTTGTTTGGCAACTCCACTTTCCATGAACCCACCTTTCCCTTATTGATACTGAGAGGGGGGTGAATCAGTATCAAGTACAATTTAAAACCTTTTTCAACTTATACTTAAACCATTCAATTATATCCAATGAGAAATGAACAATAGTATATGAGTTACACCTATACACCACAATACACCATGCACAATATATGAGAAATAATCAATAGTTATTGTTCAAGGGAAGTAATGACTTCCAAAGGTAGCTACATCTTCCAAATGTAAAGGGAGGGATAAACCTCCAAGATGAATATACAATCCTCCAATATTAAGAGAGATTTGAACTCTCCATCCTTTCCCCTTCCTTCCACCCAAGAATATATGAGAGATAATAAAACTTTACATTAAATCATCACCATCAACCAACCATCACATAGAACCTGGTAATGCTTCCTGAGACTTCTTGAATTTATGAAATTATTCAATTCTTGGAATAATATGATCCTATAGATAATATTACTCAATGTATTCTCTGAAACTTCTCCAAGTTTCACTCCTTGAATCCTCCCCAAAAAGAAGTTATAGAGAGAATGGTAGACCTTGTTCAATTCTGGTTTATTTAGAAGACTGAACTTGTACAGAATGCCCCGCGCTCAATATTTAACATCAGATTCATAAACTATCACAAAAGAAACTACACTCCGTACTATTTCCAATGCAATTTTTCCCACTTCATTTGGATTCTCTATGAAGAAGTTATGATTGTTTTACCTGGAACACCTGTTTATTGACTAGCTTCAGGATTGGTCAAAAACCCTATCTTCCATAGAGTGTATCTCCATAATTATAGAGAATCAAGAGCTGAAAATTTTACCATAGGTACCTTGATATGTATTCTCAATACCATAGCAATTTCACCATCTGAATCGTTCTAGAAACAAATTTATAGCAAAAATGGTAAGATGACCTGAAAATAACATACCTTAGAACACATCACCAAAAGACTTCATCCTCCCTTGAAATTCAACCTTCTTTACTTATGATTTCCTTTGAAATTCGACTTGTATATCAAATTAATGTATAATGATATGTATTTATACCATTTATGACACTTCCTTTTAACATTAGGGCCGACCTGACACTTTCTTATTTTGTAATTCTTTTCTTTACTTATGTTCAGGGCCTACATGTACTTCCTTCTTCAATTCACTTTGTCATCTTCAAAAATTCATTTCTCCTCAACCATGAGGATCCATGTGATGTGACACATACCACCAGAAACAACATGATGTATACTATCCATCCATGGGTTTTGTATCTGCATGTGCATTGTTCTTCATGTCCAAATGCCTTCATCAATCTTGCGGTCCAAAACCCATGACTAGGGTTGACATCAATGACAACAACCAATCTTCCAACAATATCCCCCTTTGTCATTGATGGAAACACTCATGCTCCCCCTATCATCATGATCTCAATTTATCTACCCCTTTGACATTAATGGCAAAGGGTAGGGCTTTCTCTCCCTGAGTTTAATCGCAAAAGGTAACTCTCTTCTTTGGGGCTGCTCCCCCTGAACATGTGGCACTCAATAATACTTCATCCTTATTTTTGGTATTTGGGACTTTTTCTTCCTTGGAATCCTTTTGTGTGGCTTCTATATTCTCTCTCTTCTTCATGTCTAGGATGTATATGTTGTTTAGTATTCTTTTTACAGTTGCAACCAATCTTTCTGAGTTATTTTATCTGATTTTACATTTTCGGGAGACAAATGTAAGAGTGTATCCTGGATCACACATTTTACTAACACTAAGTAGATTATGCTTAAAGTCTTCAACCAATAGGACATTCTTTGCTTTTACATTTTTTATTCCAAGCTCTACTACACCTTCTCCAAGTATTTTTGCAGATGAGTCATCTCCAAATGCAACATTCCCACCCTTTCTCTTCAAGCTGATGAATATGTCTTGATCCCCGGTCATGTGTGAAGAACATCCACTGTCTATGTTCCATTCATCTTTTTCTATACATTATTTAGTGGTTAATGCTATTTGACAATCTTCATTGTTTGGAATATCTTTCCTTCTCCATACTGTGGTTGGCATAGGGACATATTCATTCATATATTTACAATCTCGTGCTTTGTGACCAAGATAATTACATTTGTAGCATACAATATTTTTGTCCATCAATGGGGAAAATGAATTATAACTTATGTTGACAAATCCACGATTATTTCTATATCTTCTATTTACACCATTCATGTTTCTTGCCTATTTTTTCCTTTCATTGTTTCTACAATTAATTGCCTTATGTCCAAAATTTTTGCAAGTATAACAATGACCAAGAAAGAAATTTTGATACCTTGGAGTAAGTGGCCTTCTTTGTGATGTAGTCCATCTGGGTTCATGATCTACTCTTCTGTAGTTTCCTTCATATTGATTGAAGCTTCTTTTATTCCTGAAAGTAGGAGGTCTTCTTGGATATTCATCTCTTTTGTAATCATTCCTTCTTTCTGGTATCCTGGTCCACTTCTCATCAACTATCTGTGTAGCTCTTTCTTCAACCTTCTTGTTGGTATTTTCATCTTCTCTGTATGGAGTTTCACCCATGGATCTAATATGTTTTAAGTCTTTTGGAACTTGAGAGTTTCTTAAGCTCTTCCTCAATGAGACAACTTCTTGTTCAAGTTTCTCACAATCTTCTTCTTTCTTCATCATTTGGACCTTCTTTACTTCTCCTATTCTTATTGCTTCTTCGAGTGGAGTTTTCAAAGAAACAGTTTCTTCTCTTAGTTTCTCAAAGTCTTCTAATTGTTTCTTCAAGCTTACAATTATCTTCTCATAACTACCCAATTCACTTCTTATTTTTCTACACGTGTCTTTTATCTTGCTATTTTCAATCTCAACATGCTTCAATTTTTTAAGATTCTCATCTTCTTGTTGAATCATTTTTGCTTCATGATTTTCTTCTTCTTCATCTCTTTCAATCCATGGATGAGGACATTCAAATTCAACATGTCCTACTCCTTCACAATTAAAGCAAAAGAACTAACCTCTATTTTCTTCTTTGAAATATGAGATGTTGTAATTTTCTTCAACTTCTTTCTTCTTCTTATGCTTCTTCCCTTGCATAAAGGTCTTGTAGTTTGTCCCAAAGATATTTTTCTGATGCACATGATCCCACCTTGGATTTCACTGAATCTGTTAATCCATCCAAGATGGTATCTATTGTCAATTTGTTGTTCCTTTTTGCTTCCTTCCGAGCTGCAGTCTTTGGTTTCTTCAAATCATTGTATCCTGAAGCAACTGAGAACCAAACATCTGCCCCAAGATATTTCAAGTAAGTTTCCATTCTATTACTCCAGTATTCAAAATTGCTTCCATCAAATGGGGGAATCCCATTTGGAATGTTGTCTTCCATTTCTGCATAGGATCTTCCTTCCAGTGGTTAAACTGTATTGAAGGTAACCTGCTTTGATACCAATTGTTGATACTGAGAGGGGGGTGAATCAGTATCAAGTACAATTTAAAACCTTTTTTCAACTTATACTTAAACCATTAAATTATATCCAATGAGAAATTAACAATAGTATAAGAGTTACACCTATACACCACAATACACCATGCACAATATATGAGAAATAATCAATAGTTATTGTTCAAGGGAAGTAATGACTTCCAAAGGTAGCTACAACTTCCAAATTTAAATGGAGGGATACACCCCCAATAGAAAGATACAATCCTCCAATATCAAGAAATATTTGAACTCTCCATGCTTGCCCCTTCCTTCCACCCAAGAATATATGAGAGATAATAAAACTTTACATTAAATCATCACCATCAACCAACCATCACATAAAACCTGATAATGCTTCCTAAGACTTATTCAATTTATACAATTATTCAATTCTTGGAATACTCTGATCTTGTAGATAATATTACTCAATTTATTCTCTGAAACTTCTCCTAGTTTTACTCCTTGAATCCTCCCCAAAAAGAAGTTATAGAGAGAATGGTAAACCTTGTTCAATTTTGGTTTATTCAGGAGACCAAACTTGTACAGAATTCCCGCGCTCAATATTTAACATTCGATTATGAAACTCTCACACAGGAAACTAAAGTCTGTAATATTTCCCATGCAATTTGTCCCACTTCATTTGGATTCTCTATGAAGAAGTTATGATTGTTTTACCCAAAACACTTGTTTATTGAATAGCTTTAGGACTGGTCAAAAACCTATCTTCCATAGAGTGTATCTCCATAATTATAGAGAATCAAGAGCTGAAACTTTTACCACAAGTACCTTGATATGTCTTCTCACTACCATAGAAATTTCACCATCTGAATCATTATGAAAAAAATTTATAGCGAAAATGGTAAGATGACCTGAAAATAACATACCTTAGAAGACATCACCAAAAGACTTCATCCTCCCTTGAAATCCGACCTTCTTTACTTCTGATTTCCTCTGAAATTTGACTTGTATATAAAATGAATGTATAATGATATGTATTTATACCATTTATGTCACTTCCTTTTAACATTAGGGCCAACCTGACACTTTCTTATTTTGTAATTCTTTTCTTTAATTATCTCCAGGGCCTACATGTACTTCCTTCTTCAATTCACTTTGTCATCTTCAAAAATTCATTTCTCCTCGACCATGAGGATCCACGTGACATTCCATATACCACCGAAAACAACATGATATATACTATCCATCCATGGGAGTTGTATCTGCATGTGCATTGTCCTTCATGTCCAAATGCCTTCGTCAATCTTGCGGTCCCAAACCCATGACTAGGGTTGACATTAATGACAACAACCAATCTTCCAACATCCCTCTTTCCCCCTTTCCCTCCTTTGGTGAGACTTGATCTCACCTGAAGAATCCATTGAAGAATTATTTCAATAAGATATTTATTTCCCACCATTGATGATGAAGAAGTGCTCAAAGAAAAAAAATATGAAGAAATTTACCAAGAAGATCTCAATGAATTTTCTCATGTTGAAGAGTTGGATGATACCTTTGACGAAGATGAAGAACTCGCATATTCCCTTCCACTTGATAAATATATCCATTCCTTTACTCCTCCTGCACACGAAGACAAAGGGATGGTCACTTTTTTTTATGGTCTTGTGAGAGAAACTTTACATATGGTTGATGAGAATATAGACACTTTCATACAGAAAAGCAGACATAGGTGGGATTTTGGTCGTCTCATTTACGATAGAGATCCCATTTATGACATTGAGGGTATCCCTCAAGAAAAGGGGTTTAAGTTGTCATCTTCAGAAGACTATTTTTCATGCATATATGATTCATATTTTTGGGAGCCTGATGATGACATGATTACATATTTATTCTAGGACTCTCATCCACTTTTGTCCTCAATTTTGGAGGAATACCTGGAAGTGGCCACCTTAGAGTAATCAGAGGCTCACTCTACAAAAAGGAATTACTTTCATGTCAATAATTTCTACAAGGATTCATAGATAAAGAGAGCATGTGTTTCTCTTCCTAGACCTAAGCCTGTCCCCTACCTCATTTCCTCTTCTCAGGGAAATCATGAGGTCTTCTTGGGACCTCTCATATCTTCTCGGTATTCTGGAAGAAACAATCATGTTCAGGAGGATGAAGATGAACCTTCATACACATATAGTATCCCCCTTCAGAGATGGATTGATCAAATTTGTGGATATTCTTTCCATCATAATTTCCTCCCTCCCACCCATGTCCATGAGTTTCATTTCACAATGGATTATATATTTATTTATGCTCATAATCATTACATGCTCTAATTATCTTTGTTCTTTTACATAATCAAGAACAGGGGGAGATAATTTGATGGGATGATCAATTGGTTGCATTGGTTGTATGACTTCACCTGACATCATCTATCACCTGATCTTTAGGGCCCCAAGGCCCCCAAGTAAGTAGGTAAGTCATTTTGATTTCTTTCATTTTCATCTTGATTTCACATATTAGTTTATATGCATTTCATATTTCATTTTTCTCTACTTGTATATTGATTTCATGCTTAGTTTAGAAGTTTTTGAAAAAATGCTAAAATTTTCTTTTCTAGATTAGTTGTCATTTTTGGGTTTTTTTATATATATGGACGAAGGGCGATAGAAACATCCTAGATTTTACGGTGTTATATTTTAGTGTAGGCACATGTCTACCAAGATATGTTGTGGTTCTCATGCACTCTATGACAAGCACATGTCCCCAAGTAGGAGTCAGATGTTATCCCTAAATTTTAGGGATAACTAAGGAGGCGATGTCTCGAGGCCCTCATGTTGCAGACATGGAGTATCGAGAGGTAGGTAGCTTGTAGCATCCACTTGAATAGATGGAGACCCTTATCACCACCACAAAAATCATGATTTTTAGGATGGCATCCACCACACCAACTGGCTTTCGAAAAACACTGGGCCTTTCTCCATGAGGTACAAGTCAAGTATTATGGTGAGTGTTATTTCAATATTTGAGGCATTTTGAATATGTTGTATCTTATACTGATTTAGTTTTCATGACATATGCTTGGAAATTATTCCTTTTGCCCCATTTCACCTTAGTGGTTGATAATGTGCCCTAGTAAGTGGTCTTCCTCGGGAATGGTTTTTCTACTAGGAACTCTCTTGAAGATCCATCATACTGTTCCCAGCCATACTTACCACTTTCCATCACCTAAAACCCCCATTTCCTTGTCTCTTAGGATTTTAGGGTGTATTGACCCAAGAAGGGTTTGTCCCTCATTGCATGGGAAGAAAGGGATGAAGGCCCAGAGGGATTTTTGTTGGCTAAAAAGATAAAATCCTATATATAGACCTTCCAAATGATTTGCCTAGGGATCCCCCTAGAAAGCAATGAAACACTTCTCTGTAAGAAAAGGGGGACCCAAAAGAATAAATGATCATGAATGCTTAGGGGGTTATTTGGAGAATAAGAGGTCTCATCATGAGTCGACCTATCATGATCATGGGTATCTAGTGGTATGAAATTACCATCATTTGGTCACCAAACCAGGGTAGTGGCTCTCAGTTACACAACTAAGAGAAAGGGGGTCTCATCACAAGCCAACCTTCTCATTTCCGCGGGGTATTTTTGAGTGACACTGCCATTATCTGGATACCACGTCAGGACAATGCCCTTCAACTCGTTCCTTAAAACATGAAAGAAACAAATAATGGCAAGAGGATGGGATTGGAAAAAGTGCATTGCAAAATAAGGTGCTACACACCCTCTATAAAGGCACCCATGAATGAGACACTACAACCCATTATATGTCTTGAACCCCATGCCCAATGAATCTTGATCCATAACCACTTCATCTACTTCACATGGATTAGAGAGGGATCACTTGGGAAACACTCCTTGACCTAGGGGAATATATAACCAATAGGACACCTCCTCAACCCTCCCATACCCAAGCTTGGCAAGTTGCATAATGTCTTTGAGCACTTTTTTTTTGACCAGGTAATATTTGATGCACATGCTTGGGTGGCTCATTTATTGATTTGATTTACTCACCATGATATTTTAACTTGAGATATTTGGAGGGCATGCTTATTTATCTTTGCAAGACCTAGTTGGTGGCCAGTTTTGGGAGAACATGCCTAGATTGGGTTTCCATTAGGCTTCTGGCTCACAGGTTGGATGTCAAGGGCCCGCATGTCGGATGACAGAGATGTCCCTTTGGAGTCTAGAAGACATCATGGATGACATGACCTAGCCCTCACATGCCAAACATTTTTCCTAGGAGAGGAAAAACATCATCTTTGGAGGATTGACATCACCTAGAGGGGCTAGGGTTTGGTGGTGAAGACATGGCTCATTGGCACATGGACAATTTTTAGAAGAAGAAATTGACCATGAGGAGGAGGACTTGGATGAGTTAAAAGTGGCCTTTGGAGGCCTAGCCATTCATCTACTACCCCAATAAATTCTTCAAACTGCCAAAACGTCCCCTAAAGGGGAGACGTCCTCTTCTTTTAGGGTTTAATTTTTGCAAAAAGTAAATTTTAGAGTGAATTGTTTAATATTATTTTGTAAAGGGGAAAGATTAGGGATTTTGACCCCTTTTCTTGTGGGTTACCCTAAATTATGTGGACAAACTACGAGTTAAACATTTTTTATAAATAGGAGATCATGTGAATCTCATTTGGACATATCTCTCCCATTTGGAGAGCCTTGGACTGAAATTTTCGCTATCTTTGGCTATTTGTCTCTTTTTTTTCTCTTGTGTGGCTATATTTCTTGGTTATTTTTTGGTGTAAGCATGCACTAGCCTTGGAAGGATTTTCTCTTGCTATTGTGGTGGTTTATCTTAGCATCTTTTCCTTGAATTCGTAAGAAAATATTCTTGTGCTATCATTTGAGTTTCAAGGTTTTTTTGCTAGAGCTAGGTGGGAAGTATAAGGGCATACACCTCCACCTTATCCTCTATCATAGTTTTTCTTAAGTATTGTTCATTTAGCAAGGGTTTACTAAGAGAAGTATAAGTGCATACACCCTCTTAGTCTAAACCCTAGCTAGGGATACTTGCCTTGGGGAGTAATAGGATTTGAACCCCCAAGGAAGGTAGTACCTCTAGATTATTCTTTTCTTGACTCCATTAACCCAACCATTAAAGGCACTAGTCATTACTTGTTGCATTGGAGAAATAAATTGTTGCCTTGGTAAACATGAAAAGTCAAGGTCTTGAAGTTCTCGTTCTTGGATTCTATTCTTTGATCCCTAGGGTCTCTTGCCTCATTGAGGCATTCCCTCTCTCTTAATAAATCTTGTTGTTGTTAAAAAACTAACCCTACAACCATAAGGCTGTAGAAACCCTAACTGTTATAACCCTAACAACTCACAAACTAACCCTAGACTTAAGTTAAAACTTTTCCCTCATGTTCTACTTTCTATAACGCACTTTTTGGTCAACGTTTGGGAAATTTTCATTGGGTAATTTTCTGTTGTAATACATTATATGTTACAGCCATAAGGATGATAAATTTTACTGCAGAGATATTGTATGACAACCTTGTTTTAAATATCAAAGTGCATGTTAATTCTTGGTCATTTTCTAGACTAACTCTTGTGATTCCAAATTCACTTATGCTATCTCTTATTGTACTTGTCATGGTTTAATAATTGATGATATATTGATCAATATGCTGCTGCAAATTAGGGACAACAAGCTTAACTTTCTTGTCCACCTAACATACTATTTGCAAGTGTGGATTTTCTTGTGTCTCGGGAAGGTACAAACACTTTTGCAGGTACCCAAAGACTTGGAAACCTTAAACAACCCAAATATGAGTCATAAATGCCACTTTTACCTTCCATCATTGACCTTTAGGGGGTTTTTCTCTCCCTTCCATGATGTCTATCTCAATCCCCCCAGGGTCACCGGGATCACCTCCCTCTAGTGACCTAGTCACCCTTGAAGCGCGGGACCTATATCAAGGTGGCATTGGGTATAGTGTTCCTTATTTGTCGCCTCTTGGTGGTTGGGTCAGGATTTTCCCAACCTACTACAACTTGTGCGATAACACCCCCTATAGAGAGAGATGACATGGGGCCACATAGATCAGAATGTATCAGATCCAAAATTCCTTTGGACTGATGATCACTTTTAGGAAATGGTGCTCTCATATAGTTTCCTAGAGCACATCCTTTGCATACTGCATGATGATCTATACTGAATGGAGGAATTATTGTCACAACTTGCCCAAAATATTAAGGGCCCCATGACCAATATGAGCCATCCTCCTGTGACATAGTTCACTATTTCTACTGCCACTACTACTGGCTAGAGTATAATGTGAATCAAACTGAAGCGTGTATAGTTTATCCTTTCTTTCCCCAATGACTTGCTCATATTATTTTCTCATATTCTTAGGCTTGATATAAACCCTTTACTCCTTGAAAGATGCTTCATATCCCTTTTCTTCTAAAGTAGATATTGAGACAAGATTTTTCTTTAATCCAGGGACATGTAGAACATATGAAAGGTAGAGAGGTTTTCCTGACTCCCTCTCAAACTTTATAGTTCCTATCCATTTTGGATTATATGCATATTCATCTCCCAGAAGAATCTCAAAGTCAAAACCTTTTTCTTTAACATTATTGAAATAATGTTTATGACCAGTCATATGACTGGATGCTCCACTATCAATATACTATATCTCTTTGGTTTGAGTACTTGACAGACAAGCCCTGCAACTGTTTTCTTCCATTCCAACTCAATAGTGAAGTTTGGGTTTATCAGATCCTACGCTCTGATACCATGTAAAAATTATAGCACAAAATCATAGATATCCCAACAAACTCAATGATCTAGAAATGCACATTTATGATACAAATAAACACAATATTTAGAATAAAGATCAACCACATGAGAACAAATATTTTTACCCAGCTAACTTCTTTTGGTCGATTTATTTATTTTGAGAATAATAGTACATGGCATAAGATCTCTTATCTTAGGTCTTGAATAATCCTCCTTAACCAGATTTCGACAAGTACAAATTGACCCCATGTCTCTCCAACTATACGGATCGAGTCCCTTCTTTTTCTTGACAATATTAATCAACAATGCTTTCTCTTTTGTTGTACAAATCAATATGTACTCCTTGTTGGCTGAGTGAATCAGACATATTCCTATTCAGGATGTGCGTATCGAGCCATACTACTTGTAGGTTGTACAGGTCCTGCCCTTATATGTTGAGATCTCAACCCTAGCTCAAAATCTCCTCTTCAGTGTTGGCCCTAACTTATATTACCTTTAGTAGAGAACTTCTTTCCTTGAAAAATTGATTCATACTCAATAACAATCTCAAACATATTTTTATACTTGAAGTTGATCCATGTGAAAGGATGAGAAATAATACCATCCATTAGATCGACATCTTGATCAATGGTTGGGACTTAATCTCTTGATGAGACAACTTAAATGTACTTTTTGTGTTCTTACAACTTAGAGAACCTTTATTCACTATAATATTCTAATAAACACTTCATATGAAACAAGGACTAATGTACCTCATGATGATGTTGGACCACCATCTTCCAAAAGCCATGTTGATCAAGTGTGATGAGCTTGTTGATGAGGAGAGAGGCCATCTGAAGGGGGTTATTGGGTTGTTGTATGTGGAAATGTTGATTTTCATCATCATCGAGATCAATGTCTTCATTATGGGCCATGAGATATGATCTCCTATAGTTACCCCTATGTGCGAGGGGGTAACATGACCATATTCAATAAAATAAAATAAAAATCCCAAGTGAGAAAATATTCAAATCCCCTGGGGATTCCATACATTGAATTTTAAGAAAGCAACTAAAATAAATCCAATGCAAGTAGATGGAGTTGAGAAAATCAAGACTGTCAGAAATTAGTTATACCTCCATTACAAGATTGAGTCATGCTTCAAATAATGAGTCTTTTCAGTCTTTAATCCTATGTCTAAAGATTTTCTTAACCGTAAACATTAAGTACCCCATAATAGAGGAGATTCAATGTTGGTTTTTAATATGTTAATGGAAGTAGAAAGCAAGAATTGGAAGTTTAAATACTTCCATTTGAAGTGAAGAAGATTGCTACCTAGTTTAAGAAAGGATAAATTTTTCATGTTCCAAGGGGAAGAAACTAATTAACTGAGTATCTAGCTAATGAGGAGTTCACTAGATTTAAATAAGGTCTAAGGGAATGGAAATCCAAGTGCAGGACTATTTGGTTATATCTAAATTTTATAATCTAGATCCACATTTTATGCATCTTTTTTCGGCAAAGCATGATTAAGTAATTCTAAAAATAATTAAGGGGTCATTGTGTGGTAGCTTGGCATACCTTTCGGAGTGAGGCTTTTTATTATTTTTATGTAGGATTAGTAGTGTCTTCAGAAAAATCTTCATGTCCAATAGTGTAAATACCTTTCATTCATTATAAAACTAACAGTGGTTGGGAGGATTCTTCAAGATTCACACATCTACTATGTATCATGTTGGTAACTAAGTCTAGCTCAATTTTCACGTTTGGAGAAAATTTTGTAGTCCTACCTGTGGTTGCAGTATGTCAAAGAGAGGGATCTTACAATGGTCCCATGGGACGTATCTATCATGCCCATGGGGGGGGTTAGGACTGATTGATATCACCACTTAGGGGAGCATCCTTGCTACCAAGTGGGTATTGTGGTGCTTGAAGGGGACAATTCCTTGGCAATTTTTATTATGGAATCATTTGTCGACAACACAATAGGTTGGAAAGGTGCATGGATACTTTGATTTGTGTGACATTATCTCTTTCCCCCACCGATTCCAACTATTCTAAGTCTCTGATTCATTTATCTTCAAGAGTAGTTGGACATCTTGGAACATAGTGGCATGTTTGATTAGGAGGAATAAGAATGGAAATAGAGCATGTTGGGATTTGGCAAGACACCCTATTTAGAGATGGAGGCCACAATGTGCTTGTATTGTCAAGATGTCACATTTCCAAGCTCATTATTTGATTAAGAATGGAATTTTCTTTTGGAAAAACCCTATGGGATCCAGTGGCACATTCTTGGAAGGATTGGTGTACTCTATCACGTGATTATGCTTTTCTCCCCTCAAATTGACCATCTATCATAGATATTGTGGGGCTCATCCCTCGAGAATATGTCTTCAAAATGAACATCGAAATGCCAATACCATTTTGAAGGGAGTAGGAGTCGAGCCTTGGTCACCCTCTATAGTAGTATGATTCCAAGAGGATATATTCCATTTTACATCAGTGACATTCAGTAGCCCCTACTCTCAACATGAGTTGGTTTTCCACTAATTCAAAGTACAAGTGGGTTCACCAGCTTCAAGGTGTTTGGTTTTTTTGACTTTCCTATAAGCTGCAGATTTTTGCATGGGTTGTTAATTATCATGGGTTCCTTTCCAAGGCCAAGTTGGAAAAGAGTGCACTTTATCATTACTTACATACTGGAGGTGGATTACAGTTAGTCATTCGATGTTGCATCACAATTCCTTTATCGAAGCCCTATCGCCTAGCCTTACTACTACTACTAGACCCAACATCTTCTAGAAACACCTATCAAATTACCTACCACTCCGAAGGGTTTAAAATTCATGTGATTATATTGACCCTTTAAAATTTTCCATATACATTTTTATTGGAATTTTTATATCATTAACATATATTTTTTTAAAAAAGTGAAATCAATGGGAGTTCTTTATTGGGTTGGGAATGAATATATACAAGGCACATTACCCAAGTGGTATAGTTGGTTAAACCTCTGAGGGGCCACCTACAACTTTTGAAAACAGAGTCTATCAAGTTGTTATATGTAAGGATTTGATATTCATTTGGTGGGAGAGGAAGAAAGATGACAAGACCATTATAATGTTACTGGAATGGTTTTTGTTACTCAATCATGAGGCAAGAAGAGAAAGTAGATATCATGTATAGAAATATTAAGCATGCATTATTTCAGTCAACAAAAGAAGAAATGATTGCCTTGATACATTTCACCTTCACAACTATATTATGGTTGGGGACATGAAGACAAAGATGTCCAATTTTATACTAAGGAATTGGATGTTATAGATACAGTGGGTAGTTAGAAGAGATCAAGATATGATCTTGATGAACCTAATGAAAGAAAAAGAAGATATTAGTGTCAAGAGACTGGAAAAGGATTGAGTTTTCTTGACACCCGAATCTCTACTAATATAGTATTTAATGTGCTTCAAAACCTTAGAGAAAATCTTGAAACATGATTAAAACTCTCCAGTGGGTTGGTAGACAGATAAGATTTAAGCATAGTGTCAGTTATAATGCAATGGATCAATGAATTTATAGAAATTGATTTCATCCATCTTGAAAATCTACTTGGATATATGGTTGCATCACATTCTATTTCTATGCAACAAGGAAGAAGAGCCCATAGAGACACAAAAATTATTAATAAGCTAAACCATATCACATTTACTTGTATTTTCTTAGCATGTAGCCATGTAGGCCTACTAAACAAAATCCAATTCTATTTTCAGTTCATGAATCGAGACTATGACATCTCACCATAGGCTAGTGACTCAGACTTGCATGGGTGACCATCATGGTTGTGTTGGTCAAATTGATGAGGAAGAAAATTTGATTAAAAATATTCCATGTCAACCTGACACTATTGTTTGGGGTAATTTCTTGGTACTTGTAAACTCCATGAAAATATGGAGCTAGGGAAATTATTAGTAGAATTTCTTTTAAGTTGCAACCTCGTAATGTTGTTGCATATGTGTCTCTGTCAAACATTTATGAAAAGGTTGGTAGGTGTGATTATTGATAGTAATAGGGGGAAGTGCATAATCTCTCATCATTATATTTGTTTATGTTGTAAGGTAAGGACAAGATATGTCTTCTGTCTATGTTCTAAGTTGTCAGAATAAAAGGAATAGTAGGCGATGTAGGAAGATAATATTTTATTTTTTGAGAGGAAAAAACTACAATAGTTTTATTTAAATCTAAATGATTATTGAATATTTTTTTAAGTATTTCATATATATGAAAGGATGTATAGCGAGAAAACCATGAGGTGGACTAGGCTCAAGTACATATCTATCTTTAAGGAGAATGGTGTAAATTTGAACATCTCATGAATATGAAAAGACGTGCTCATACTCAATTCTTGTTTAGTATATGGACAAGAGGATGTTGCTAGAAATAAAGTGTCACACAAAGACCCTATATCATTACAAGTAGGAAGTCAATATATGGGCACCTCAACTAAATAAGTTGGCCTACTTTCGAAAGTTGATGCTATGTTGAAGTTTTTTCTAGAAATATACACCAGTGAAACACCTAGAAGTGGACTTGGATCATCTATTTTAGAAGACCGTACACTCCTGAATCAAGAAGAATGTTAAGTGTGTAATCAAGTTCAGTTATCTCACAACTTCTACTTATATTGAGATGGAGATGAATGGATAACCTTCAACACAATGGATATGCTTAATGATTAACTGGAAAAAAGGGTAGGTTGGAACTGTGAATGTTCATAGTGGTAACTTGTGTTTTCATAGTTCCATCCATTTATGTGCATGGGGATTTTGGAAAAAGGAAAAAATTGTCTTGGGATATGATTTGACAACCACAACATGAGAGTTGTGTGAAAAACACCATGGAAATCTCTGAAGACCTCATCTAAGCTTTCCTCGTCCATTAGATCAAATTTCATTAGTTGCAATCTCTCTTTTTACCCATCTAACTTCCATAAATGAGCCATCTTTTTCTCATTTCCTGAAGAAGCAAATTCAAATTCAAGGATTTTCTACTTGCAAATAAGCCAAGGCAATGATAAATCAAGAAGTGATAGGATAATTAATTACCAGGATCCCACACAGTTCCCCTCACATGGAAACCATGTTGGAGGAGATGCTTGATGAGCCAAGATGCCAAGTAACTTGTTTCTATTGTCATGCACACTATTCCTCTGTTGTTTTCCATGCTAACATTGTCCTCCTCTTTGGCTTGAGCCACATCCATGTTTACCACCAAAATTGAAGAAAGCACAATACAATCAATATGGTATTTGTTTCATGAGGAAATATGTTGTGTATGCCACTTGGCATACAGAGGAGGTCCATGAATAAATACGTTGTGTATGCTAACTAGTGTTGGCATACAAGTTATTGACAACCAACAGTCCATTCCTGCTACCTTATTCGTTAAGTACAACCAAAATTCCATTCATGCCATTTCTATCTCTCCCTTGTCAAGAAGACCAATAAACTCTTATTCCTCTCCCTTGTAAATAAATAAACTTCTAATATTGTGGGTCAACTCTCCACCCCATATCTTGTATGTTTCAAGGATACTAAAATCTATATGAGACATGAAATCTACACAAAAGATGATATTAGTCAATCACATACACTGTCGGGGCTAGACTTGGAGGCAAGAAGGCTATTGAATAGAAGGCTCTTTCTTACAACATACAATGGGTCATGATGCTTTTCATAAATTCAAGATCATTGTAATGAACTCATTGATATTGGTAAGCCCCGATTTATAAAGAATTTTTAATATTTTCTTTTTCTTCTAACGATACTATTGCAGGAGTCCTTTTTCAAAAGAATGAATAAGGATATGAACAACCAATTGATTTCATGAGCAATATTCTTAGATATTTGGAGATAAACTATTCAAGTATGGAAAAGCAAGCCTATGCATTGGTTAAGTCACTAAATCACTTCAGGACTTTCATTGGATATTCAAAGTGTTAGCACTAGAAGTCACACCTAGACTGTTGCAGGTGTAAGCCTAGTATCCATTAGAATATAAATGGATTGAATTGTTTGAGTAGGTGGATCAACAATATTGGGAAAGAAAGGGAGAGGGGAACAAACTGTATGCAGAGGCATTCCATTAGGCATGGAGTCATAACATCCTATAGATCAAAGGAAATAAAAAAACATACCAGACAAAGGGGATATATAATTATGAATAGAAGCATGGTGAATATGATAAAATAAAGAACATCCATTGTACAAAGATCCCGTATGTAAATAGGTTAAATATTGCTTAAACAATAAACAATGATTTAATGGGCAAGCTACAACAGATCCTTTGTTGTTCATGAATCCATCAATCAATGGAAGCTATGATCCTCAAAACCTACAATATGTTCAAGCAAGAAGATAACAAAGAAATGGGAAAACAAAGAAGACAATATGATAACATCTCTCATTAATCTTTAATGTTATAAAATGTCATTACAAACATGCCCTTAGGCTTACAAATGAGCAACTAAACTGCTCCGCTAGATCTCCCCTCTCTTGGATCATGAATCCAACCCTTTCCTTATCAAAATACCTTTCATATATAGTGAATGATATCTATATACCCTAAGGAGGTCTAAACCAAGGAGATACAAAGGATCCTCCTCCATTTAGGAGCCTTGTTACAAAATATTCCAACAAAAACCTAACAAATTCCTATTTTTTGGGATCGTGTCTATTGTGATAAATTCCTTTTGAAACTAGTTATGCTACTTGATATGGAGATGGAACACATGTCCCTTATGTCCAAATAACTCCTAGGAGACCATTAGAACCTTCCATGACAACTGGAAGCCTTCCCATAGCTTGAATTTGTCATACTGTTAGAGTTCGCAACGCCTTTGACAACATGCACTGCGAACTTTCCTGTAGGTGATGTTTTTATCTTTTCTCCAAAAATACGAAATGGATCAGGCTGGTGTTTTGTCAGCAAGTAAAAAACATCAGTTTTTTCTTCCACACCAAATTTTAGAGGAACCCAGATTGGAATTCAAAATTTATGATCAAAACAATATTTTGTTGTGTGTTAATGCTTACAAACTGTCATAAATTACCAATGAGTCCAGGCGCTGTGAAATTTCCTGTAGCATCTTGATTCACTTTTCCAATGATTTTAACATCTCAAAAACTCTTACCAGGTGTCCTGATATGCTACAAAACTTCATTACCTTGATATATGACTGGAGGAAAACACCAAAATTTGCTAATTATGGTTTAAAACTCATAGCCATCACCAAAAAGTTGTACAAGCATATAACATAAACTTTGACCAAAAATTGATGCTAGCTTTCTGTAAGATTACTGTATTATATTTTAGTTCTGAAGCTTCTTATTTTTTTGTTGACTATCCATAACTACTACTGGAAGAATACTTTCTGAAATTTGTTATGATAGCTAGGTGTGTGAAAACAGAGTACATAGGAAATTAGAGTTTTAATGACAAAAATGTTTTCCAAAGATCTCCTTGACAAAGATTTACATACACCACTTTATGGACATCAAGGGTATGAGATAAATCACTCTTAAAACATGAGGGATAACAGAACAACCAATGGGATTTGTAAGTAAAGGGAGACAATTGAATCTTTCTTTGCTACACAAGGTTTCAACAACATAAATATCAGTTTGCAGCACCAATGATGTATGTAGTTTTAAGCTTGGTTATACAAATGATTGACCATATCCCTAATGTTTGATAGGGGTATTTATGGGTTAATACTGAACTTCAAATTGATGTAGAGGATGAGGGTTTCAACAATTCTGGAACAGAGGGTTCGCATCGCCTAATTCGCAGCACACTAGTGATGCAGAGACAGAGCAATTAGTTCACTGTGTTGGGATGTTTAGTAGGATAGGTGACTTATGTAGAGGAAAATATGCATGAGGTCAAGAAAATAGTCTGGATTGATGAGAAAAAGTTAGGGAACCATGAAAATGGATTTGAAGGTTGGTAGTATGAAGGTTTAAACAATTCGCAGTGCCAGATTCGAACTGAAATTGCACACTTCAAGGAGTCTGTTATAAGATCTGTGACATAATCCCTGAAAAGTTGGTTAAATGAAGGCATTGAAAATAATGAAATCCCCTTTAACATGTTTCTTAACTGCAATGATGAAAAATGAATGCTTTAGGTACTCATGAGTACATTGTGAACTCTCCTAGTGAGTTGGCAGCAAATACATCTGACTTTGACTTGACATGTAAATGGTTGGATGGTGACAAAGGAAAACTTGTGTACAACTTGGAGGCATGACATGTCATGGTGATTATTTTAAGATCAAGAATGTGACTCATAAGGACCATTTAACCTTGTCATGATGACTAATCTTATGACATAAAGACTTTAAACCAAGGATAAACATAAATTTTCTTATTCAAATAAAAAATTTGAGTTATTCCAACAAAAAGACACAAAACCTAAGACCTATAAAACCCTATGAATCAAACAAAAAAAACAAAAGGTGTTTTTGACACCCCTATAATTATATGTGCTAACATCTATCTCCACAGGGGATGGAGACCTCCCTGTGAGGCTCCAAGAACATGCAGTTCCAGTGCCTTATCCATTGGCAAGGAGTCATTATTGTTGATCTACTGCAAACCAAGAAATTAAAAGAAACAAAAATGCTCGTATGATGAGCTTATTTCCCTACTTCTAACCTGATCTCCGAGATGCTTGATCATGTGACATAAAAAATTAAATGCAACCATGCAAGGACCTTGTCTACTAATTGAAATCCTTGTGTAACCCTACTTGATGGCAATTCAAATTGAAAATTAAATCCAATCTGAAAACTCATCCAACTTATCAGTTTATCTTCTTTGTTTTACCATTTCTTTGTTATCTTCTTGCTTGAACATATTGTAGGTTTTGGGGATCATAGATTCCATTGATTGATGGATTCATGAATAGCAGAGGATCTGCTATAGCTTTCCCATTAAATAATTGTTTATTATTTAAGCAATCTTTAACCTGTTTGCAGAAAGGATCTTTGTACAATGGATTTTATTCCTTTTTTTCATATTCACCATGCTTTTATTCATCATTATATATCCCCCTTGTCTGGTATACTATTTGATTGCCTTTTATCTGTAGGATGTTATGACTCCATTCCCAATGGAATTCCTTTGTAGACAGTTTGTTGCCCTCTCCCTTTCTTTCCCAATCTTGTTGATCCACCTACTCAAACCATTAAATCCATTTATATTCTGATGGGTACTAGTTGTACACCTATAACAGTCTAGGTGTGACTTCTAGTGCTAACACACATGTCATTTCCTTTGTTCCTCACCCAACAGTAAAAGATATTTTATCTCGACAAGATTGTCTATGAAAAAGAGGCATGTTGGTAGACAAGATTTGGGAATATGGTTAAGATATCAAGCCCCCAAATATCATTAAAGGAAAAGGATTAGAAAAGCTAATGGCATAAGGAAATTAAGAAGCACTTGGACTTAAGGAATAACCTTTTACTATGGTTAATGTTGTGACTCAGGATTTGGAACAATATGTGTGGTATTTAGATATTATCTTCTATCTCAAAAACTTAACTAGTCTCAACCACTTGCTAGAGAACAAAATAAGATCTTTGAGGTCGTGTTGGCAGCCAACTCATTTTTTTAATTGCTCTAAAAAAGCTGCCTACACCTCTTGCCTTCTAAACGACAAAGTATCGTCGCATTGTGCAACTAGACATTTGTTTCATTTTTGCGACAATTACAATTTGATTTCGATTCAGTTTTCACAATTGAAAGTGTGAAAACACCTCTCTCGTTGTCTGGACTGTTGTCGTCTTTTATTGATTTGCTGAAAGACACTTGACCATTGGTTTATCACATCACTGCAAAAGGTTCCTTCAAACTATATCCATTCACTTTAATTGCGCAACTTGATTTATTTGATAAAGTATTGAAAATGTTAAGTTATGAGTTATGTTTGATGTCATAAGGGTCATAATTGATTTTGGTTTTATATATGATATAATTCTTATTGTTTTGAACTCTTAACTTATCGTTTTCATATGGTCATTGGTTGCAATGTTTTTACACTTTGATTATGCTAAAAACACATTGGCAATATCATAAGTTTGATTTCATATAAAATGGCAATGGTTTGAGTTTTGCAAAGGCGCATTGATCAACCTTTTGGATTTTCGATTTTATGGTTTGAACCCTTGCTCGGTAAATTGTTTTGTAAGTTTGATATTACATTGAACGATCATAGTTTTAAACTATGCAGTGGCATGATTGAATTAACATGGGTTTAAAACGTTTGATTGACATGATGGATCGTTGGTTGATGTTGGATGTCATGTTTGAAAGAACTAAACACTTGGCGTATGATTATAACATATGGTGTTGGTTCTATTTCGGATGAATGGCACGTTGATATGATGATACACCTATTCGGTTGGCTGTAACATTTGGTTTAAACGATTATGATGTTGGGTGGAACAACACTGTACACAGTCATTAATACATTGCATGGCGGTGGTAATCCCACCACCTTCGCACGCATGTAGTTATTTCCAGCCTCTTTGAGCACTGAAGTTGTTAAACCCTATCGTTTTTGACCTTGTGCATTGTTTGTTCGGTCCAAACCCCACCATGCACAGAAGCCATGGCTCCTGTCGTGAGGGCCGATCCCAACTGGTGCCAAGCACTGTTGATGTTGGATGGCGCGTATAGCGACCTGGAAGAATTCAGGTGGCTCACTTTCATAAGGAAATTTGATGGTTACAACATCACTGTGGCTCGGCAATTTGCGTTATCATTCGATGGCTGCCGAGCCAAAGTTGGAGATGTCCAACTTGAAATCACTGAACAGTTCCTCAGCTTGGCAACCAGCCTGCCTGTCTTGGGACAAAAATGGTCGAAAAGTTGCAAGGTAGATGATGTTCCATGGACATTACTGTTCCAATCTCGCACAATGAGCTCATGCGACAGAGGTTTACCTGCAAAAATGTTGAAACCCCGCTGGTATGATCTCCTGATGATTATCAAGCAAATTGTTACTTGTGAAGGCAGGTACGGGTTCATTTTCCTGTTTCACCTGCGTTTATTGATGGTTTTTATGGGTTTCAAACTAAGTATGCCCCACTACCTGCATCGAAGTTTGTTCAAAATGGATAAAAGTTACAAGCGTAGCCAAGCTGATACCAGCCTCTTCCATTTGGGGTTGATTAAAATGATTTTGGTTTGTGAATTAGGGTTGCGTCATGATTCTTGGCATGATTTTCTCAGCTGTAATGGCTTTGAAGAGTCTAACCCTCCACAGGTCGATAAGCCCATGGTGACCGAAACCCAGCCTATTCCCCCTGTGCCTTATAACGTTTTTCTCCCCAAACCTAAACTCGAGTCTCCTACGAGTGTGCCTATGGCTGTGACTAAACAGGCTGCAGTTGCTAAGCCTTCAACCAAAAAGACTAAAGCAAAGACTGGTGCTAATGCTAGAGACAAGAAAAATGCAAGGTTGATCTCTCACATGGCGAGGAATAAATCTAAGCCCCCTGCCAAATCAGAGCCTATCATGGTCAGCGAAGACTCTGATTCAGACATTGAACGTTTTCTGGCCGAAGAGTATCCTTACTCCGAGGGCTTGTGTGACAAACCTCCTTATGATTTTATTAAAAAATTACCTCCTTGTCTGCAGGATAACCCTGACTTCCCTGGTATTGAACCACCTCATGGAATCCTCGGTGAATCGTCGAAACCCTCGACTGCTCAACCTGTTGCTCCACCTTGTGATCAGTGTGGGTTGTGGTTGGAAAGATATTACTTGGATGTCCCAAGGTTGCAATCCAAAATCCACGATTTGGAAAACCAAGTGGCAAAGCTCACTGGTCAGAATGCAAAGGTGCAAACCAACGACAAGAAGCAACGAACTACTGGTTCAATCCTGTTCAAAAATTTCGAGTCTGCTACAACAATTGTCAATTCAAAATTGACATAGTCTCAACAACTGTGATGGTAATTTTTCACTCATTTATATTACACTCTGTGTACATATTTCACCTGCTCTGTTACATAAGCATGCTTCGCTGTATATAATTTTGTGGTGATTTTCGTTATAGTTTAAGATTCGATTGGATTGGGTTTTGATTCGATGGATCATCGAATAAGATATGATTGTTTAAATTTAGTTCGATGCTCTGTTAATGAGACAAGTTGTTAATAGTTTTAAAAATAGATTGTTGTTGATATTTCAATTTTCGAATACAGTCAATGGTATGAGTTAAATTAGTTATGAGTAAATATGATTGATAAATGGGTTAACTATTTTTGTCTTTCAACCAGATCTGATACTTATTCGATTCTCATTATTGTTTGAATTGGATTCTGTTCAAGGTTATGATTTCATTTCTATAATTAACTCGATGAAGATTCGTATTGATTATTTCCCAGTTCATGAATCCTATCGATTTTATCGCACCTCTGTCTGTTGACTGTGTGGTGATCAAACATGAAGACTTTTGAGTTGATATTCACGGAGTTTGATTTCATCCGATTACAAAGGAAGCTATTTACATATCATGCTTTTAACTAAGTGATATCAATCTGCTGTTATGATTATAATTGGTCAATGATAGTTACAACCATTGTTTTTGGTCATACCTGTGAACTGTTTGAAACTCAGCAAACAAAGACTGTGGCTGAATTCTATGGATTTAGTTATGCATGAAATCGTGACAGTTTTCTATATTGGCAATGGATTAAATGATATGAATCTTATGCAAATCAATAATGATTGTTTGTATTTCATGCGATTTGGTTTACCATTGATTGCATTTGTGAAACAGTCTTGGTAAGATTTGATTTGATTTTATGTCAATTGGAAAAACAGAGCATTCTTACTCTGTCCCGATTTACATTCGTTTTGATTTGGTTTAATTTAAAGTTAAGGAATAATTGAATCATTATTAATTAGTTTTGGATTTGATTTTATTTTGATTATATCTAGTCATGTTTTCTATTTTTGACTAGCTACAGAATCAGATGATTCTGTAGCTAAGTCTGTAAAATCATTTTTTTATTGTTTTCTCAATAAAATATCCTTCTAATTTGATCTTTGTGTTCTATTGCAGGCAAATTCAAATTGGCAATAGATATCATGAGGAGTTAGGGGATGATCTATAGATTTTACTTGCATTTTATTTCCTTAGTTTAGGTGATTCTGGGATATCTCCCAAGATTATGTAAAACTATTTGCTATTATTCACAAGGATGTTTTACCTTGTGAGAAACCTATATAAACCTATGGTTTTTGTAATTATGTTCATCCTCAGTTGTGGGAGAACAAGGATATGGAGTTCTGATACAGACTGGAGCAGAATTGATGTTTTGTCATAGCTTTAGCTTCTCAATATATCACATTTTGTTTCAAGTTTGGTGTATCACTTTGTTTATGGTTTATGATTACTTTAGCTATCTAAATCACATTCAAATG
>JASDQU010013156.1:26513-49659 GCA_032191745.1 Picea mariana
TGGAGCAGAATTGATGTTTTGTCATAGCTTTAGCTTCTCAATATATCACATTTTGTTTCAAGTTTGGTGTATCACTTTGTTTATGGTTTATGATTACTTTAGCTATCTAAATCACATTCAAATGATATAATTTTATTACTGTTATCTATATCTTGTCTCTTCCAAATCGATAAAAAACATAACAATTATTAATTCATTTTAGTGAATGATAGCTTTGTTTTCTTCATAAATTGAATTGTTATATATGAATTTTCTGCATAATAGGTTTCCCCTTTTGCAGAAGTTTATAATCAAAAGATTGTTATGATTTTCTTTTATGTCTTGTTTGTCCTGTAACATACTTTGAGAAGCAGCATAGCTGATCGTTTCCGAAAAGCTTAAGGACTAAACGGTGTGAGTTTCCCTCCTCCAACCAGCTTAGAAGTCATCTTGCACAGGGCAGGCTTGGAGCGTTTCCAGGTCAATTAGTATTTAGTTTACTATTTTTATTAAGTAGTTTAATATAGATAGAAGTTTCAGTAGATTTATATTAGATTGCTTTATTTCAGTAAAATATATTAGATTGTTTAATTTCAGTAGTATTTCTTTTGCATAAAATATAAAAATCATAAAAACATACCTTGCTGTCTTAGGGCAGTAATCAATTGAGTTTTGCAGGTTTTAATCAAATCTGTAGATTGTTTATAGTGTATATTTGTGAATAAGTAACATTACATCTAATTATTAGATAGTTGATTTGAGTTATTAGTAGTTTGTAGATAGAATAGTTAGGATAGTTTACATTTAGTATATTAGTTCATTATCTTTGTTTTATTAGTTTCTAGTTTCCTTTATCTTAGTTTAATTTCTTTTATTTAGTTAGTTAGTTTGTTTTAGTTGATTGTTATTAGTTTCTAGTTTCCTTAGTTTAGATTACTTAGCTTAGATCATTTCTCTCTTTGGTTTTCTTAGGAGACCTTAGAGCGGCCAATGGAGCCGTTAAACTCGTCAGGGTGGTCCATTCCAAACAGCTTGGTTTATTTAGACAACCCTGGACCGGTTCCACTCTCCCAGTTGACGGACGGTCAATTTCGCCTGTCAACAGGTTGAAAGCCTCTAAGTATTATTTTATTGATCAAATATTGGGATGAAAAAATCCTGATGGAATAATTTTGAGAAGTGTTAATCCAGAGGAGGCCAAAACATTGACCAAATAATTCCATCAGGATTATCTAGAGGACACTATGCAGCAAGAAACACCAGTCATAAGTGTAGAAATTTTAATACAAATTATGTATTGCATGGATTCTCCTGATATAAAAATTATATGCCACTGTTAAATACATAATCACTTCTACTAATATTCTTGCAGAATTTAAAACACGATCGCCTATTGCAATATCAAGAAGAAAGATCAATCACACATAACACATATGTTTTACCAGGAAATCATAAAGATAAAAACCCCACTATCATATATTATGTATATATCATGGATCATGAAACAATCTCATACAAAAATCTAATCCAATATCTCTCAGTACAATATACAAACGTCTCACACTGTCATACAAAAATTGACAAATTCATGTGCCAATTTATTGCTTCCAGATAGCCTGCCTCCTCTATGCAATCCCTACTAATGGAAATCCATGAAATGAATGAATCCATTTTGCCTAGGTTGCGCATTCCTCATGGGAACATCCACTCTATGTGTGGTTGCATGAGTGCACTCACTAATGTCACAACTAATAGTCAAACTATCCTTTTCACCTGTTATCTCCACTGGTTCTCCACTGGATCTGACATGCATGTAGTTAATAGTGGTAAATATTCAGTTGCATGTGAGATCACTGATTGTGAATTAATTAATAATTAATTCACTGATCTCTCACTAGTGTAAGTTTAGTTACAACTAGTACAACTGAGCTTAACTCACTTAACTGAGCTAAACTACTTCACAACTCACATAACTACACATATAACTCTGTTACAACTTCGAATCACTCAGCTACAACTAATTTGACTTGCATGTCCCACCAATCAACCTTTGAACTCAAATTTCTTATAGCTAACTAATTTTCCACTTCAGTTAACTATTTCCAAGTGCTCATTGAGAATAGATTAATATTTATTGCCCAACTATTATTAAGGGATAATAATAGTCGACATACATCTATAAATAGAATTCGCTCACCATCTATAAATAGACATCATCAATAAATAAAATTTTCTCATCATCTAAAAATAGACTTCCACCTAAAAATAGCTTGAGGATCCATCCTAGTGTAGGTGCATAATTTTCACTAGGATCTTCTTGTTGAATCTCAACATTCCCTCTCAACAAGAAAAGGATTATCCTTCACCCCAATCCTGTCTCTATGGTATTCGAATTTTTTCTTGTTGAGCACCTTCGTCAGAATGTCTACATCCTGATCTTCCATAGGAATGTACTAAAGAAACACGATCTTCCACTGCACACAATATCTAATATGATGATAACGGATATCTATATGCTTAGATCTATCATGAAACACATGATTAATCGAGAGTTTAATGCAACTCTGATTATCACAATGAATCACTGTCGGATCTAAATGAGAACCAAACCAACCAACCAAGATCTTTCCCATCTAGATAGCCTCACATGCAGCTTGACTTGCTACCATGTATTCCTCTTCCTCTGAACTGAGTGCCACAAATCTCTACTTCCTGCTGTACCAAGAAACAACTGTAGATCTGATACTAAAGATCCCCCTTGATGTGCTCTTTCTGTCCATTGGGTTGCCCGCCCAATCTTCATCCGTGAAGCCATGCAACTTCACCTCATTCGTTTGTCTGTACCATAATCCATACTCAGATGTGCCTCTCAAGTATATTAGGACATGTTTACCCGCCTTCCAAAGGAGCTTGGTAGGCTTAACCATTGCTTGAATCACCTGGTTAAACACACAGAAAATGTCCAGTCTCATGTTCACTAGATACATTAGCGAACCCACTAACTGTTGATAGACAATATCATCCACTACCTCTCTAGAAGTAGCATCCTCTTTCCTCCAATTTCCTGGAAGAGGAGTATCCATGGGTTTGAATCCCTCCATGTGAAACTTACCTAGTATCTACCTTGCATACTTGCCTTGAGACAAAAAAATTTCACCATCTTGCTGCCATATTTCCAATCCAAGGAAATAATGAAGGAGGCCCATATCCTTCATCTCGAACTCCTTTGCAAGGTCCTCCTTGCATGAGTGTATTAGCTGCTCATCACCAATCAGTATTAAATCATCAACATAAAGAACAATGATTAAAATCTTACCCTTGTAGATCCATCTCGAACCTACCATTGATTTGTCAACCGGTCTTGGGACAATTTCCCATGCATTATTTTTGACAATGGAGTCCTACTCCTTCACCATTGCATCAACCCAAGTGGGATCCTGCAATGCTTCCTAAAAGGAATATGGTTCAGTCACAATACATTTTCTCATGAGATCCATGTATCTAGTCAATCGATCAGGTGACTGTCTTTGTTTGCGTTGTGAAGTAGGGGCTCCTACATTCCGTGCAACATCTAGTCTCAATATATCAGCTTCCGTGGTGCGCTTTCTTCCATTTCTGATGGATGGCTCTGCATGAGTGGCTTCCTCCACTCCATGAACCTCCTCATGTGTCTGATCCACATCTTGAGACTCATCTTTGGGAAACAACAGTTCCTCCTCTACATGTAAGTCTATCTCCCTCTCAAGTGACAACTGCATGGATTTCCCCTCATCGAATTTTATATCTCGTCACATAACAATCATCTTATTGTTAGGAAAATACACATGATAATTATGGGGTGTTTTTGTGTACCCCACAAATATCCCAACTTCAGCAGTCAGCTCCAGCTTCTTCCTGGTGTTCTTGGTCACATGCACATAAACAGATGAGCCAAAAATCTTAAAATGAGAAACATCAGGTTTCTTACTAGTGAAATCTTATTTAGGTGTACTCATGCCAGGTACTCTATCAGGACAATGGTTTTTCACATAAACTGCAATGTTGCATGCTTCCGCCCACAAATGCATTGGTAGGCCCTGATCATGCAACATCGCTTGTGTTGCACCCACAATCGTTCTTTTCTTCCTCTCTGCGACCCCATTTTGTTGTGGGTTATGAGGTGCTATGAGTTCTCTTCGAACTACTTCTTTGTTGTAAAAATTTTTGAATTCGTTAGAGATGTATTCTCCACCATTATCGATCCTCGAAGCCTTCACTTGCTTCCATGACTCTTTCTCCACCAATGCTTTAAACTCACAGAACTTTGAGAATGTTTGATCCTTCTTCTGCATGAAGATGATCCAATATTTACGAGAAAAGTCATCAACAAAAATAACATAATACTTATGTTTTTCTGTTGAAGCAACCAAGAATGGTCCACACACGTCTATGTGAATTCTCTCCAGGATCATCGAAGCACGGTTCTCCTTTTCATGAAAGGTAGACTTTACAAACTTCCCCATGGTGCAACCCTTGCATTGATCTAACTGAGAAAGTGTTCCCATTGGAAGTCTAGTAGATATTTGTTGTATGATTTTCAAGGCTCCATGATGAAGATGGCCCAATCGCCTGTGCCATAATTCACCCTCATCCCGACTCACAACTTTTTCTACCTTGCCCATCATGGAAGCACAACCATATACCTCCAGCTTGTATATATTCTTAACTCGAATCCCTATCTTCTTGATTTGACCCTTTTTTTATGTCGTATGAAGGATTTTCCATCATTGAAAACAACAGCATAGCCTCTGTCCTCCAACATTGCTACTGAGACCAAGTTTTTCTTTAGACCTGGAAAATGCATAAAATCTTTCAATTGAAATGGTTTACCTGAATCCCTCTGAAAGGTAATGGTACCAATGCTAGTCACACTGTATCGTCCATTGTTGCCCATCTCTATATGCATTTTGAGATCTCTCTCCTCCAAGTCACTGAAAAGATCCTTATCTCCCGTCATGTGGAAGGAAGTGCCACTATCCAAATACCACACCAATCCCAATGCACTTGATTCCATGCACGCAATCAAGGAGAAGTCAAGTTTAAATTTCGAGGCAAGGGCCTCACCAGCTGCAGCTCCAACAACCTTCTTATTCTTCTTCTTCTGCGGATAGTTAGTAGCGATATGCCCATGTTCGTGACAGTAAAAACACTTCACTTTGGACAAATCCAGCTTCTTGCCTTTAGACTTGGATTTTGAATGAAATTTCTTCCCCTTCCCTTCCCTTGCCTTGGAATCCAAAGCACAATCCTCTTCATCATCATGTTTTTATGAAGAGACATCTCTGGTGTTCCGCCTGAACTCCTCCTGCACCAAATCTAACCATAGTCGTTCCCAATCTGACAATTTTTCCCTTCCATTGACAGAGTCTTGATAACCGTGTCAATTCTTGGGAATTCCTAGGAGATCCAAGCTCACCAAATAATCATCGGCAACTGTTAGTCCTAGGAAAAATTCAATCCTTTTTAACCACAATATGCAAGTGTTATATCAATGTAGCATTATCATCCAATAGTTTCAAAACAAATAAACAATGAATAAATGAGAAATCATACACATACACAGTACACTGATGTTTTTACGTGGAAACCCAAAGCAGGAGAAAACCACAGAATGATTTTTCTTATATGTCTTTAAGAATTACATTCATTGGAAGCACCAACTTCCTTTTTTTTCTAGTTGCAACTGGAAGGAGGCTCCAACCCCCTAATTTCTCAGGCTACAACCTGAGGGAAGCTCCAACTCCCCAATTCTCTAGATACAACTAGAAAGAGGCTACGACCCCCTATGTTCTCTGGATACAATCGAAAGGTGGCTACAACCACATGTCCTTGCTCCATCCAACCACCCTGACGTAGAAGTAGAATGATGGAACCATTGTCACACTATCACTGTGATATATACTACTGTAAACCTGTACCAATAACTTGAACCATAAATAAACATGTACCTCAAACTGTAATCAACCTGTACCATAAACAAGGGAATCAACCATGAACCAACCTGTAATCAACCTGTACCATAAAAAATTGCATCAACCATACACCAACCTATACTTCAACCTGTAATCAACCTATACCATAAACAAGTGCATCAACCATGCACCAACCTGTACCAAAAAACCTGTAATCAACTTGTACCATAAACAAGTGCATCGACCATGCACCAACCTTTACCTCAACCTATACCATGAACAAGTGCATCAACCATGCACCAAACCTGTACAAATAACATGTCCAAACAACCTATCACAACAACCTGTATCATCAATCTTATCAACCAAATGAAATCTACTCACCAAGATCAATCACCAAGAAAAATCTCAAATATGTGCATCAACCAAGCATAACACAACAACTCATAATCATCACCAAGATCAATATGTGCTTCTAATAATATACCAACAAAAGTATGCTACATCATCCATAAACCATGTGTCAACAATACTACTAACAAGTTCCTCCAACCATGTACCAAGTATGTACCAATCATGTATCAACTACTCATCAACTATGACTCATCAAGATGTACCAACATCATCAACTATACACCTCATGTATGTGCCAACTCATCAACTGCTTGTCTCAACCATGTACCCAACATGTACCTCAACCAAAATCCCTCATCAATTTCATCATCCAAATCTGATTTTTAACTCTGTAATAGACCTAGTGTATAAGATCACATACCTACAAACCTTCCTTAACTTTAACAACAAGAGACTATCATTTTCATCAAACTTTACTTTAGTCTCACATGACTAGTTTTGGATTAGTCAACAACCCTAAATTGAAATAATCATAACTATGTACCTATAATGAATAAAGATCTGAAAATAGTACACAATGTTCTTCAGTGTGTTTTATGCAAAAATGGCATACCTTGTTGAATTATGGATTATTCTAGAGAGCAAACTTGTAGAGAGTGCCCCACACAAAATAATTATTTCATGGATCTGAAACTTGTACAAAGAATACTAAAAACTTTACTCTAACCAACACATTTGGTCTTACTAAATTTGGATTTGTTATGAAGACGTTGTGACGTTTTTACCAGAAACACTTTTTTTAGACTAGTTTTAGGACTAGCCACAAACCCTATTTTCCATGGAGTGTAACTCCAAAAATACAACGACCCACAAGCTGAAATATGTACCATAGCTACTTGGATATGTTTCCTCAACCACCTCCCAATTTCACAGTCTGAATTATTCTGGAAAAAACGTTATTGCAAAAATGGTGATATGACCTGTAAATAACATACCTTAGAAAGCATCATCAAAAGAATTTATCCTCCCTTGAATTTCGGCCTTCTTTACTTCACCTTCCCTCTGAAATTCAGCTTAGATATCCTTTGGTTACCTCAGTCACTTGTATATATTCAATATTCTCAAGTGTGAGTAAAATGAGAGAGACTGGCCTCTTATTTATTCTTTCATGTAGCTTCCTCAAGGGGTTACCTTTTAACCATCTTAACCCACTTTCCTTATTTTAGGGTTAACCCACTTCTAACCACTTGTCAACTTAGTAATTTATCCATTAACTTTATTATTTAAATAATTTTGTTTGTATTCACTTTGACTTATAGTACACTCATCACTTCAATTTATTATTTACCTTCTAAAATCTCTTAAACCACTTTGACTACTTTGACCTTTTGGGGCTTCTAGATGACTCATGAGGGTTCTCCAACTTCACATTGTCATAACTATCTAACCATGAGGATTTATGTGAAATTCCACATACCAATGGAAATGGCATGAAATGTACTATCCATCTAGAATATTCTTACCTACAAATATATCAAAACTCATACCATTATCCATCAAACAAACTTGGGTCCATTACCCAAACCTTTCTCCAACTTCATATGGCCATAACTCTCTAACCATGGGGAGTTATGTGACGTTCCACATACCACCGGAAATGACATGACATGTAATATACATATGGAATACTCTTACCTAAAAATATATCAAAACTCCTACCATTATTCATCAAACAAAATTGGGTCCATTACCCAAACCATTGTGCTACCAGAATTCACTACCAAACTTTCTTCAAGGGTTGACATCAATGAAAACCAACCCAATTAATAAAAAATCTCCCCCTTTGGCATTGATGGCAACACTCTGATGCAATACTGAATTCATGTCACTCATGATCCCCCTTTACCTTTACCTTTTCATTTATCTTTGCATATGATAAATCTCTCCCCCGTTGTCATCAATGAAAAAGTATCTTTCCATCCGAGGTTGCTCCCCTTAACTGACCTGTCCTTGGGAATACTCCCCTTGACTAAAATCTTCCTGAAACTAATCTTCCAACCTGAACTTTCCTATTTATGGTTCTTCCTCATGTAAATCTAATACATATAAGATAAGAATTCAAAAGCATTCATTTTGGAGTAGAAATTACTCTGAGTCTTTGTCGAAGATACTCAAAGACTTCCCATGGAAGCGGTTTTGTAAAGATGTTTGCCACTTGTTCTTTTGTGCCCACATATTCAACTTTGACGTTCTTCTCTACAACATGTTCCTGTAGAAAGTGATACTTTATTGGAATGTGCTTTGTCTTGGAGTGCATCACCGAGCTCTTTGAGATACTGATGGCTCTTGTATTATCATAATAGATTAGAATGGGCTCGTCATACTCAACCTGTATATCTATCAAAGTTTGTTTCATCCATAGAAAATGTGTGCAACATGTTTCTTCTGAAATATATTCTTCCTCGGCTATAGATAAGGATACTGATGATTGTTTTTTTCTTAACCATGATACTAAACACTCACCCAAGTAGAACGTTGCTCCACTGGTGCTTCGTCGGTCATCAATGCAACCTGCCCAATTAGCATCTATGTAGGAAATAAGTGATAGATCCTTTCATTTTGGATACCATAATCCAAACTCTTATGTTCCTTTGAGATATCTAAAAATTCTCTTCATTGCTAATACATGTGATTCCTTTGGTACTGCTTGAAATCGTTCCACCTATCCAATTGCCTACATTACATCTGGCCTAGATGTTGTCACATATAGTAAGCTACCAATCATTGACCTGTATTGCCTCTGGTATGTAGACTTTGAATCATCATATTTTCTCAACTTGCAACTGGTTTGCATAGGAGTGGTAACTAGTTTGCAAACTTCCATTCCGAACCTCTTTAGCATTTATCATATATACTTAGTTTGAGAAATAAAAATTGCTTGGTTGCTTTGACATATATGAAGACCCAAAAAGAAGGATAGTTCTCCAATTAATGACATTTCAAATTCATTCTGCATATCCTTTGAAAATTTATGGCTTAACCTGTCATTAGTACTTCCAAAACAATATCATCAACATAAATTTCAATTAATAAAATACTACCTTGAGTTACCTTGATGTATAGGTTGTTTTCCATGCTTCCTTTCCATAGTTCGTAGGGAGTTTTGTCTTTGCTGTTTTTGAGCATTACTTTGTTTTGAAGGTGAATTGTTGTATGCACTGAATGTGTCCAAAAAATATCTGTCAATTTGGAATCCATTAGCATTGTTCGAGCCATTTCTTGTGTAATTATCATCCATTATGATAATGTTCCTTTGTCTCTGAACCAGACTCTGAACCAATATGTGAATCCATTCTCTCGTCCACTGTCATATATATTTCCAAACCTACTAAGTTTTCTTATGAATTCATCTATGTCCATACTGTCCAAGACTCTACTTGTGCAATTGTCCATAATGTTGACCCATTTATCACTATACTATCATGAAGTCTTGATTAATCTATCAAATTTTACTTCTGCTAACTGACTGATCTGAATCTGTCTTCTCAAACTATGGAAGCTGCTCAAAGGATGGTTCTTTGGTCTGCCACAACTATAACATAGACTCCCCCTGTCTAATATTCATATTACTTGGGAGTCTCTAAGACAGATGGATTAGAACAATTCTTGCTCTGATGTGTATTCATCATCATCTTCATGGGTAGATTCATTATCTCTCTAAGCTTTGACTTCTTTCTTTCTATATGTGGATTCATCTTTCACTACAATGCCTGAAAGTACAATCTCTTGAACATGTTCTTTATTTACATGTCCTTCCTTTCTTTCAGTTATTTTCCAAACTTTTATCTATCTGACATCTTTCTTTTTCTCTGTAAAATTTTCTTCATCTCGTTTTATTGCCAATCTTGCGATCTATGGTACTTGGTCTTTGTTCTCCTATTCTTCCTATTTTCTTATCCATATTTTCTTATATCTGATATCAGTGTTCTCTTTCATGGAAGTATCGATCATGCTTCTACAATCACTGGCTATTTGTCCATAGTTATGACATTTGTAACACTCAATGTTACATGCGACCACATAGGCACTTCTTACTTGAACATTTCTTTTATAATCCTTGCAATCTGCAACCTTATGTCTAGAATTAGTACAATAAAAACAATGACCATAAAAGAAATTTGCATAACTGGGAGTGAATGATCTTCTTTGTGGTGTAGTCCTTCTGAATTTCTTCCTTGATTGATCATGATCATGATTGCATATAGTTTGTGGCTTGAACACAGATGGTATTCTTGAAGATGTATATTCAATAGTTTTCTTAGATTCTGGTTGACCATGATTCCTTCCTTTGAGTACTTCTGCATAACTCTTTCTATTTTCTTCATTCTTCTTTTCTAGCAACCTAGAGTGCTTCTCTTCATTATCTGTAACTGATGTGGATGCTTCTATCTCTTCAATGTTATTTTTGAGCTCGACGATTTTACTTCTCAATGTGACAACTTCTTCTTCAAGCTTCTCAACCTCTTCTTCTTTCTTTAATATATGAGACTTCATGAATTATTATGTTCTCTTCGCTTCTTCAAGCTGAATTTTTAATGTGATTATTTCTTCTTCAAGTACTTTATCTTCTTGACCAAACTCCGACTCAAGCTGGTTTAGATCGTTAGTTCTTTCCTTAATATGATCTGTCAATATCTTCTCTCTCATTTCTTCTTCTTCCTTCTGTGCTGCTATGTTGGCTTCCAAACACTGCTTTTGATATTCAAGATTTTCTTCGATCTTTCTGGATTCTTCTAGCCGAGTTCTTAAGCTCTCGATGACATGTTGGGATTCTTCAAAAATATGAACACTTTCCTTTTGTTTCATCAATTGTTTATTCAGTGGCTTGTTTTCTTCTCTTAGTTCATCTAAATCGCTAATCAATTACGCCTCATAATTGTCTTCTTTTTCAATTTGTTTTTCTGTCTCATTTCCTTCATGGCATTCTATTTCAAGATGTTCACATTTTTCACAATTAAAGAAAAACAACATACCTATGTTGATTATGTACTCTTCATCTTTTGAATCTGTTTGACATGGTGAACATATTTCTTCTTTATCTGTACCTGCATCTTCTTTGGAATTTTCTGAATCTGTGATGGGTGAAGAATATATGTCATGTAACTTATCCAAAACTTCTTTGGTTGATAAACATTTACCCTACACCAATGTTTTTACATGGAAACCCAAAGCGGGAGAAAACCATAGAATGATTTTTCTTATATGTATTTAAGAATTACATTCATTGGAAGCACCAACTTCCTTTGTTTTCTAGTTGCAACTGGAAGGAGGCTCCAACCCCCTAATTGCTCAGGCTACAACCTAAGGGAAGCTCCAACTCCCCAATTCTCTGGCTACAACTAGAAGGAGGCTATGACCCCCTATGTTCTTTGGATACAATCGGAAGGTGGCTACAACCACCTATCCTTTCCCCATCCAACTGACCTGACGTAGAAGTAGAATGATGGAACCACTATCACTGTGAGATATACTGTTGTAAAATTGTACCAATCAATCTGCACCAAACAACTTGTACCAATAACATGAACCATGCATAAACCTGTACCTCAAACTGTAATCAACCTGTACCATAAACAAGTGCATCAACCATGCACCAACCTGTACCAAACAACATGTAATCAACCTGTACCATAAACAAGTGCATCAACCATGCACCAACCTATACCAAACAACATTTAATCAACCTGTACCATAAATAAGTGCATCAACCATGCACCAACTTGTACCAAAAAAATTGTAATCAACCTGCACCATAAACAAGTGCATCAACCATGCACCAACTTGTACCAAAAAAATTGTAATCAACCTGTACCATAAACAAGTGCATCAACCATGCACCAACCTATACCTCAACTTGTACCATGAACAAGTGCATCAACCATGCACCAAACCTATACAAATAACATGTCACAACAACCTGTCCAAAAAAGATATCACAACAACCTATCTCATCAATTTTATCAACCAAATCAAATCTACTCACCAAGATCAATCACAAAGACAACTCTAAAAGATGTGCATCAACCAAGCATAACACAACAACTCATAATCACCACCAAGATCAATATGTGCTTCTAATAATATACCAATAAAAGTATGCTACATCATCCATAAACCATGTGTCAACAATACTACTAACAATTTCCTCCAACCAGGTACCAATCATTTACCAATCATGTATCAACTACTCATCAACTATGACTCATCAAGATGTACCAACATCCTCAACTATACACCTCATGTATGTGTCAACTCATCAACTACTTGTCTCAACCATGTACCCAACATGTACCTCAACCAAAATCCCTCATCAATTTCATCATCCAAAACTGATTTGTAACTCTGTAATAGACCTAGTGTATAATATCACATACCTGCAACCCTTCCTTAACTTTAACAACAAGAGACTAGCATTTTCATCAAACTTTACTTTAGTCTCACATGACTAGTTTTGGATTAGTCAACAACCCTAACTTGAAATAATCATAACTATGTACCTGTAATGAATAAATATTTGAAAATAGTACACAATGTTCTTCAGTGTGTTTTATGAAATTCCTCCAAGTGTCACTACTTGGAACCTCTCAGAAAAGAATTTATAGCAAAAATGACATACCTTGTTGAATTTTGGCTTATTCTAGAGAGCGAACTTGTAGAGATTGCCCCAGAAGGAATATTTGTTCCATGGATATGAAACTTGTACATAGAATACTAATGACTATAATCTAACCAACACATTTGGTCTTACTAAATTTGGATCTGTTATGAAGACGTTATGCCGGTTTTACCAAAAAAACTAGTTTTAGACTAGTTTCAGGACTAGCCACAAACCCTATTTTCCACGGAGTGTAACTACAAAAATAAAATGACCCACAAGATGAAATTTGTAACAAAACTACTTGTATATGTTTCCTCAATGGAATCCCAATTTCACGGTCTGAATCATTCTAGAAAAAAAATTATTGTGAAAATGGTGATATGACCTGTAAATAACATACCTTAGAAAGCATCATCAAAAGAATTTATCCTCCCTTGAATTTCGGTCTTCTTTACTTCACCTTCCCTCTGAAATTCGTCTTAGATATCCTTTGGTTACCTCAGTCACTTGTAGATATTCAATATGCTCAAATGTGATTAAAATGAGAGAGCCTTGCCTCTTATTTATACTTTCATGTAGCTTCCTCAAGGGGTTACCTTTTAACCATCTTAACCCACTTTCCTTATTTTAGGGTTAACCCACTTCTAACCACTTGTCAACTTAGTAATTTCTCCATTAACTTTATTATTTAAATAATTTATTTTTTATTCACTTTGACTTATAGTACACTCATCACTTCCTTTATTATTTACCTTCTAAAATCTCTTAAACCACTTTGACTACTTTGACCTTTTGGGGCTTCTAGATGACTCATGAGGGTTCCCCAACTTCACATGGCCATAACTCTCTAACCGTGAGGATTTATGTGATGTTCCACATACCACTGGAAATGGCATGACATGTAATGTCCATCTAGAATATTCTTACCTGCAAATATATCAAAACACATACCATTATCCATCAAACCAACATGGGTCCATTACCCAAACCTTTCTCCAACTTCACATGGCCATAACTCTCTAACCATGAGGAGTTATGTGATGTTCCTCATACCATCGGAAATGACATGACATGTGATATTCATATGGAATAGTTGTACCTGCAAATATGTCAAAACTCATATCATTATCCGTCAAAAAAACTTGGGTCCATTACCCAAACCATTGTGCTACTGGAATTTGCTACTGGACTTTCATCAAGGGTTGACATCAATGACAACCAACCCAATTAATAAACAATTAGGTATCTACAAAATATCATGGACTTGGATGTGACCCCAATTGTTTTTACTAACATTGGCATGAACAAAAAAATATCTTTGGAAAGACTTGAATCCCAATGGGAGAAATATTAATTATCCGACAAATCATTGCTAACACAAGATGAGATCCAATATATTTCTTATTAAATTTGAGAAATTTATTGTGAACAACAATTACTAGCTAGAAAAAGTTCAAAGACTTGGCTATATACAAAAGGAATCAAAACTTCAAATTGAAAACCAACCTACCCTCTAAATGAAATATCTCTTACTATCATTTATCTGAAATATATTACTGTAACATATACAAAGGGTGACAAAAGGGGACTAATTATACTAGAGAACATGGGGAAAATCTAAAATGGGGGAAAGAAGTGGTATGCAAGAGGTGTAATACTCATGAAACACCCCAATTCCAAGAGAGATAAAACTCAAGTTCTAAAAGAAACAACCAATTTATGGGACAAAAGAAACAATATGAGCACACCTAGAATTTTCAACATCTCAACAATTCTATGGTGGTCATATTTGTTGTAACATTTATTTATTTATTGTTATATAATAAGTGATTAGGGATCTCCAAAGGAGTTAAATCTACTTTGCATTTGCAGGAAAATCAAAGCATGTGTGTGTGCACACACATTCAATTCGGTCTAGCTCGATGGTTTGGGAGGAGAAAATTTATCCTTCCCACTTGGGCTTAAATCCAAACACATGCATACACATGCATTCAATTAGGTCTAGTTCGGTGATTTGGGAGGATAAATTTTATTCTCCCCATCCGGGCTCAAATCTCTCTTGTGACACATTCCATTAGTTGTGAGCCAATTATTGTTGAATATGTAAACCATGAGAAATATATATTCTCTCTTATGGGTAGGAAGGTGATATATATATATATATATATATATATATATATATATATATATATATATATATATATATATATAGATATAGATATATAGATATTCATTTTCCTAATAAGTTCATAAAAATCATCTTTAAATTTTAGCAGAGGCGCGAAATGATTTGGAACACATTTGGAGGGATGTTAAATATGGAAGAATAGTTTAAATTGGCCAGAAGAAGTTCTAAAGTAACGACGATGGAAAGAAATCAAATATCAATGGTTACAATTCCGATCGAGACAGATCAACGATTGGTGTGCATTGCGGCCCTGGAAAGTGGACGGAGATTAATTCCATAAATCGATTCTGAAATGGAAACCATGGGTTTTGAATGTAAAGACGTGTCAACACGGGGACGATCGTAGAGAAGAAAGTGGTTTACATTGAAAATGTTGATCCCTCGCTCCGAAAAGTTGAATATTATAAATTTGATGTGAGTTTTATTTTTGTTTGTCTTTGTCAAAGAGGGAACTAATATTGGAGTTGTTGCAACTGTCACTTTTGGCCGAATTTAGAATTATAAGCGCCATTATAATCGCTATTACTAGGTACTTTTTCTTGATTCCATGGATCCCATCGTGCTCGAAGTATCTGAACAAATCCCATAAAATAATGAATAAGCCTTAATCGATAGAGATAATGATGTGTGTGACCCTGAATTCATTTTTGCCCCTATTTCTCAATTAAGAAGTAACTTAGCTGATGTTAGAGGGAAAGGTTTTCCATTTTTGGAGTCTATCCAATATTCTCTCATTCCATATGCAACCGAATTGTGTTTTCAGTTTCCTGAATTTATAGGCTGGTGTGTCAAGCAATACTCAAAGTCAGAAAGAGTTGTAATTGATAAAAAGGGGTCTAAAGTCTTGTGTAAAATTGATGTTGTGTCAGTCAGGAAGTCATTAAAAATTACTAAGTCTTTCTCTAAGAATTCTTAACCTTTTGATGATGAATAAATTATTAGAGTCTATAGGGAGTGTCAACCAGAGATTAAACTTCATTTTTAAGAATGATTATCAAGATTGATCAGTTCCCGCAAATTTTGTCTTTTCCCTTAAGCATCGATATCATGGTTAGTGAGGTTCAATGTATCTGCTCTTTGTTAAGTCAGGTTTTAGGTCTTAATAATGATAGATTCGTAGTTGGGGTCATGTTAGGTTTCCTACTAAAATTCTTCCAGTCAAAGTCAGGTCAAGTTGTCTGCATTAATTTTGATGAGTTCCTAGCTAATACCATCCACAAACAACTAGTGAACTTCCACTATCTTAAACACTTCATATACTGTACATATGTGATGAAGATTTTTCTCACCAGCAACAATGCAGATATCCCTGAAGAAGAATCAATATATATTGAAAGAAACATGACAAATTCAATAATTTTTATCGATAAAGTCATGTCAAAGGTCCACCAAAATGATTTTCAATGTTAAACTTCCTAGAGTTATTGAAGAAATGAGAATTCACCTGTAGAATCCAGAAGACAGTAGGAGAATGGACCCTTTTCATAAATTCTACAGTAATATGGGTATATGGATTTCATGAGTTTCATTATTTTTTGCCATCTTTTTGACCCCTATAATTTTTTCTCTAGAGTTCATAAGACAGAAAATCATCTCTGAAACTGAAAATTTCATCAAATATCATAGAGCAAGCAATATAAAGTTCCCTTTTGTGATTGTCCCATTCATTGTAAAATCTAGAACATGTATAGCACAGGTTGAGGAAATAATCAAAGATTTTTTTTTTGCACAAATTCCAGGTAAAAAATATGATCCTCGCCAGATCATATCTAGAAGGAGGCAAATGAACAAAAATGCTCCATATGAGGATGAGCCTATTGAAGGCCTGGAGAATTTTGTAAATCTTCAAGAATGCATGGATGTTGAATCCCTTGTACAAAAGGCACACACACGACAGAGTATTCAAAAGGTGATAATTAAGGTTCCAAAATCTAGCACACAGAGTAAGAGTATTGTTTCAGAGGCAATGAACATAGACCCTGAACACATTTCCAGAAAGAAAATGAAAACCATCCAGACAAAGTAGTATGTAGACTTGGAGGATGAAGGGCCTAAAGAAAAAAACAAGTTTAGACATGGTGGAGAGTGGCACAAGTGTAATTGAATCTATATTTGATCAATTGGAAAGTGAAGGTAGTTCAAGAGCCTTCCATAGCCAAAAATACTATTTTTCTCAGGCCTCAAAGGAAGCCTACTAGTCAAAGGAAGATTTATCTAAATAGTATGCAGAAAAAATAAAGGAATCACTAAGTGAGATCATGAATCTAATGCCTGAGGTTAAAAAATCTTCCCAACACAAGTCTTCATTATTCATAGTCAGAGACACAGAAAGGAAAACATTCAACATTTCCATAGCAGAAGAATATAAGATCTATGCAATAAAAATAAAGTATGATAATATCAATTCCCTGGATAAGGTTTAGTTACACAAGAAGACTAGTGACCTGCTATATTCAAATTATTTAAATTTCAATTTGAAAAATGAAAAATTAACATCACTAGCTACCAAGCTTGAAGGTCGGCTCAAGAAGGAAAAAGCACCAAGTAAAGCATGGCAGATTCAAATAAAGAAACTTGAACTAATGGCCCTGAAGCAATGAAATCCTTGTTGGATGAGAAAGACAAAGTGATTCTCAGCCTGAAGAAAAAGTTGAAAATGCCTGCTACAAAGCATCCACAGACTACAGAACTTGCAGCATTGGAACAAGAAAAGGAAGCTTTCAAGAAGCAATCACTAGATTTTTAGGCTAAATTTATGCAACTGGAAAAGGAAAAATTAGAATGGTCAAAAGAAAAGATAGAAATGGCAACTAGAGTCATAGCTTTGTCTTCTGTTGTACCCTCTATTACACCCTCTACTACTGAAAGAAAATCAGGCACTGAAGACATTGTCCAGGAAATGTCTCAAGTTAGCTTAAAAGATGGGGAAATAAAATAATTGAAAGAGAATATCAAGAAAATTGTACAAGAGGCACATAAAAGGGATGAAAGTGTATCACAACTTAAAAAGGAAAATGCAATCCTTCATGAAAAGGTGAATAAGATAAACACCTGGATTAAAGGAAAATTTTTATTACAAGGAGCCAAGCACATCATCTGGGACTCCATATCAGTTGAGGTACAAAACTCAAGACATATCTAAATTTTTTTAATGATGAGGACGACATTGTTGTTTTGTCTAAATAAAGATGCAAAGTTATTAATGAAACTTTATCAAAAAGACCAACAAAATGGGCCCAAAACTCTATCAATCTTTTTAATACAGTGCCTTCATCAAGTTTGCAGACAATTGGGGTCAAAGATAGAAATGCTTTGATAATATGGGCTATAAGAATCATAATAAAGCACAACCTCTCGAATTCAGTCCAGAATAAAACAACCCAATTGGAAAAGAATGTTCAGGATTTTAAGGATTTGTTTGAAGAACTATTTATCAAAGGTCTTCCATCATTCTAGGATGGAAAGGTAAATTTACATGAACAGGAAGCCTACAATGCACTCTTGACACAAGAAAGGATGGATCACTCTAGGTTTGAAGACTTAGATGAAGTTTTAAAGGGGGAAACTGTGGTAGAAATGTTAGCCATATATTTTGAAATTTTGAATAAATTTAAGATAATAAAATTAGGCTTTCCTGTCACGTTGTATGCCTCTTGCATCGATTTGGAAATTTTAATAAAATAAATGATGGATTATGATATTCCTTCTGAATCACAATGGAAGGAAATAGTAATATTGGGTAAAACTAAATGTAATTTTCCAGGTCCTAGTAAATGACCATCCAACTGTCAACAAAGTATGGGTCCAGACATCAACCAATCATATTAAGACATTACCAAGGTAAAAGGGGAGAAGATAAGGATAAAGCTTCTGAAATATCTCAAGGATCCTGATTTTCTAAACTACTACTTTTTTATAAATATTGCAACACATAATGTACAAAGGGTGGGAGAAAGTTTGATGAATTGAGTATTCTGAGAGTCTTTGTACTGTAATATTTTCCTGAAGAATTAATAAAGTTGGGTGATCCAAGGCTTCTGGAATCCAATCTTTCTTCATAGATTCATGTGCCAGTGACTGTGTAGCATGTTCACTTTAGTGTATGTTCTTCTTTCAGTTTATTGCTATATTTACATATCTGAATGATATTCAATTAAAATATTGTTTCAGAATTCATGATGTTGATGATCTGTCACATAGTTTAGAATATCAATGGTGTTTTCTTTTGCTAAAATAGTTTAAGAAATTTCAAAATCTGATTTCTTAAAGTGTTGATTTATGTTGTGTTTTTGTCCTTTCTACTACAACGACATTTAAATTAAACCAACACACAGTGGGTGTCTATCTTTCCTATGAAGTCTTTTCCCATTAATTTACAGATTACCCACATATTCATAAGCTTCAACCTTTTGATGCCATGCCCAATGGATTTCTCACAGGATTAAACATCAAATACCATCCAAAAATTTATTGACAATCCAAGGACCTAACCTCAAGAAACAAAAATCAAATCATTCCTTTCAGTGACTGATTTGGGAGAGAGCCCTCTCTGAGACTGGAAGGGTTAGATTCCAGTTTCTAAAGTTGGTTTGTGGTTACCTCTAGGTTTATTTTCTCAGCCTAAATAAATTACGAAGTGATAACATAATTGAAGGATAAATTATATTGCTTTTCAATGCAATGCACATTGCATCCAAATGCTTAATGCTTTTATGTCAATATGTCAGGATTTTTGGAAAAACAATTCCATTTTAATTGCCCTACATGTTCACCGAGGTTTGCATGCATTTGTGTTTGTAACTTTGTATATCTTTTGTGACTGAAGCATATCGTAACCATGACAAAGAAAAATAATATAAATATAGAATGAAAAAAATTGAAGCCACAACATACAATTTCAGAGTATTCTCTTACTATATTGCATAGGGTTCACTCCATAGTTATAATTTCCACTTAATGTGGCTATCTTTTAACATTTAAGGTGTCAGGACTCACTGAAAATGGATTCTTCCACTTATATTTTGTATGTTTCAACAAAGGCCTTCCCAAAGGTTCCAGCGTATTTTTATCTTTGGATATATGTGGTCAAAATTTCCAACATTGGTTCAATATACTTTTTGAGATAAGCCCTGTGGAAGTTAGGGTTCCTTAATGCTCCTGAAATCAGTTTCAAATGGGTCAGTTTGGTATTTTCGCTATAACTTGTTTTCTAGAATGTTTCATACCATGGAATTTTGAGGATATGGAGGAAAAAACTTTGGGTACAGTTTGGTTCACTATAATTCATGAGATATGCCTTGTGGAAGTTAGGGTTTATTAATAGTCCTAAAATTAGTTTCAAACATGTCAATTTGGAATTTTAGCTATAACTTCTTTTCTGGGGCTTTTAAGACTATGAAATTTCCAGGAGATCTCAAGAGACATACAAAATTACCTAAGATAAAAATTTCAAAATTTGGTTCGTTATAGCTTCTGAGATATACCCTATGGAATTTATGGTTTCTAAATGGTCCTGAAATCAGTTTCAACTAGGTCAACTTGGAATTTTATTTATAACTTTTTTCTGGGAATTTTTAGACTGTGAAATTTTCAAGGATCTTAGGAGACATACCGAAGTACCTCAAGTAAAAAATTTATAATACCATTTCAAAAATTGGATACATGCCATGTTGTACAAGTTCGTTCTTGGGAAGAAGCCAAAAATAACAAGCTTTGAAAAGTTACCATAAATTTCATTTGGAAATTCAAATTTTGGTTATACCTGGTGAAGGCAGAAGTAACAAGTAGACTCAGTGAAGGTAATTTGAATGTTATCATATTTTGAAGAAGTTATATGTACTAAAGAATAAATTGTTACTTGAGTGTTAGTGGTACTCAAACAAAGAGATTGGTGTCTCTTAATAAGTTGGTGCTTAGGGACTAGTGTCTATGAAGATCTGTAAGAGCAGGTTGGTGCCTAACAGGGTTTATACCAGTGGGGATTGGTTTCTCCAATATGTTGGTGCCTATAAATATTTGTAACAGTAGGTTGGTTCCTACAAAGAATTATAAACAAGATTTTTGTGGCTTTCTCTCGAAAGGGTTTCCACATAAATTGTGTGTTCCATGTTCTCCAGTTAATATATCTCATATGTGATTTCTTTCATATGGTTGATGAATGTTTGAAAAATTAAAAAAAAAATTATCGTATACCAATTCACCCCCTCCCCTCTCAGTATAAGTGTGTTCTCAACATAAAATCCTTGACCTTTTCTTTGGGCCCCATGGTAGGAGAAAATAATTCAACCATTAATGCCCCAATAGTGGTTTACTCTCCAAACTTATCTAGAAAATCATTTTGAAACTTGGTCCAATTTTTTATAGATCTAACAAGTAGATTGAAATACCAAGTGGAGGCTGATTTTTCAAAAGTATAAGGAAAAATGAAACATACCACATCCTCATTTTGTACATTCATTAACCTAATAGCAATATTAAACTTAATATGATCTTCGGGGGATCCAAATGTTTCTAGGTCATATTTCAGAAGTAATTTCTTTGGATGTTTGGGTAAGTGGTGTAACAGACCAGGTTATTCCAAGGCATACCTATCCAACCACAGTTGGTTATTATTGTCGTTATTATTTTCCATGTGGTTTGGTTCTTGGTCTAAGGCTTTTGACTCTGTATCTGATTCTTCTTCTTTGGGTTATGAAAATCCCTAATTATTAGAATGATTTCTTGTAGGAGGAGTTATTGCAGGGGTATTAGGAATCAATCCAAAGGGATGATTAATTTATTGTAAGGCTAGATCTACTAGGTCTTCAACTATGTGTACTAACGTATGTTCTGATGTAAACACAATGGATTCGACAACTCCTCTCCTTCAAGTAAGAAAATGTGTTGTGGGAAGTGCCCCAATTTGTCTCGTGTATGCTCTAGTGATACACATGAAGGCATTTACTTCCTCGTGGGATATTGCATATGGTATTTTAGGATAATATCCATAACTCTCCTCAACCTGAGGTGAAGTATTCTCAATGGGTATACCTTCAGGTCTTGGATTTTGTGTATGTGGGTTGTTTGTATGGATTTCTATGCATCGACCCTTATTATAGTGCCAATTCTATTGAGGGGGATGGATTCCAAATACTCAACAGTCGGGATTAAACCCAAGGATATGTCCCAATTATACTTGTTCCTATTTGGTGTGGAATAATCCTCCATGTTAATGGTACGACAATCGTTTGATGGGATTTAAAATTTATTTGATTTATCTCTTTCTCTTATGATTTTCAATGTTTTATTTCTATCTACTATAGAAAGAAGTAAAGTAGAATGAAATTCCAAAGATTCTTCCTAGAGGATAGCCTCCCGAGACAACAGGTAAAAGTAATTCACAGTGTTAAGTTATCTAAGAACTAGATCTAACAAGAAGCCTTATTGTTTTATTACTTTTAGAGAAAAAATAAGTATAAAAGAGGGATAACGATTCTTCTTCAAAAGATAAAAAAGGTTGAATATCATTCTGAAAGGGGAGAGTTGCAAAATAAGTTTCAATTCAGCTTGGCAATTTCACGATAGCTTATTTTCTGGGATGTTTCATATCGTCAAATTTTGAGACGAAGGTGAGATATCTGGAAACATGTGATAAAACTTTCATAAATTGGTTTCTATACTTTCCGAGATATTCCCTGTGGAAGTTAGGGAATATCTCAAAAAGTATAGAAAACCAATTTTTGAAAGTTTTATCACATGTTTCCAGATATCTCACCTTTGTCTCAAAATTTTACGATATGAAACATCCCAGAAAATAAGTTATCGTGAAAATTCCAAGTTGAATTGAAACTTTTTTCGCAACTCTCCCCTTTCAGAATGATATTCAATCTTTGCTCATCTTTGTTTTGCAGAGATGTGGACTAGTGGTTTTGGAACAACCTACTTGTCATTCTACAATCAACCTGATGCTGACACATACTCCTCAATGAAAAATGTGGTTTGGATTGCGGGACCACACTTCAGAATTGTCCCCCGCGC